>BLYE01000061.1:0-69490 GCA_016586335.1 Nitzschia putrida | reverse complement strand
AAGATTTTTGGAACAAGAAGAGAGCTGGAAAAAGGAATGGAAACAAGGCACCCGATACCAAGATCAGTGGTAACGGCAATGGCAATGGCAATGGCAATGGAAATTGGCCGCCTGCGCCGGTTGGTGACCGCAAGAAGAACCGAAGGAAGATCAATGGCAAGTACTACTTCTATCACTTTCAGGATAAAAAGTGGAAACTTTGCGATAATCAGTCAGAGAACGCAAACAAGCCATTCGTCGCGAATCTTGCTGAAAAACCAGACACCTCGAAGAAGGAAACTCCCAAGGCCGAGGACTCTTCAACCAAAGCCAAGGAAGCTGCCTCCAACTTCATCGCCGCAATCCAAAAGAATGTGAATGCACTTGCCGCTGACCTTGGCAAGTGACTCCTGCGGATGCCATTTTCTTGTTGTGAAAGTGTCATCCCACCAATCTTCTGCATCTTCGTCATCATGATGTTGGGCCAGGATTGGTTGGAAGTGTTGTGGAATGGACATGAAACAGGGTTGATTGTTGTGTTATGGGAAGTGACGGTCTATGTCTTGGAACATTGCCCAACGATCCACTCGAAGTCTCCTCTTGCCCAGCAGCCAGTGCCTCCAGCTCCTCCTGATCCGCCTGACAATCCTGAACCTCCTGAACCTCGTCAGCAAACAAAGAAAAGGTCAGCCAAGGAAAGAAACTCAAAAGTTGAACTTCAAACTGGGTTTCTGAACTTACCTCGAATTGTTCGCCGACGACGTCGTCGCCGCAAGCGTCTCCCTTATCATCTTCGAAGGCGACTGCTGCGACAGTCAACCCTCAAGCATCTACCTCGTGCCAAGCCTCCTCCTCCTGACTGGGCACCAAACACTCGTGAAGATCTCTTGGTCGACCTCGAAAGATTCCAGCATCGTTTTCTCCATCGTTCGAGCCTGCAGTTTGAAGCTATGTTCGGTGTGAAACTGGATGAGTTTGTGGACGGTTTGGACCCATTGCGACAATGGCAACAACTGAAACAACTTACCCAAGTTGGAATCATCAAAAGAGAATCTCCGAATGTGGTTGTGAGGAATGCCACTGCTGAAGCCAAGCGGTTGAGAGTGTTGTTCAACACGATGCGAAAATTTGAGAATTATGACCAGTTCGAGTGTCCGTGGGACACCGAAGCTGGGCGAAGCCTCAAGATCTACTCCTGCTCTCACGACCATGAGCTTCCGGTTGTGATCGATTCTGGAGCCTCCGTTTCAATTACACCGATGAAGGAAGATTTTGTCGGGCCTGTCGAAATGACCGATGGCCTTCTCCAAGGACTCAACGGATCCTCTATAGTCAAAGGAGTCGGAACCGTTGCATGGACTATCAGAGACCTGTTTGGAGTTACTAAGGTCATCAAGACTCAAGCCTACTGGGTTCCAGATGCAACTATTCGTTTGTTCTCACCTCAGGGATACTTCCAAGAACAGTCGAGTGGCAGTTGTGTCCTGAAGCCATTACGGATTGAACTGAATCTGGCAAATGGATCTACTCTCCAATTTCCATATGCACCCAACAATCTTCCTATCATGCTCATTGGTGACGAAGGCGCCCAGATGTTGGACCCTGATGAGTTGGTGCATACCTCCCCTGAAGAAATCTCAGTGTGCCTGTCTGTTGCCGATGAAAACAACCAAAACCTTACTACGGCAGAAAAGGAATTGTTGACTCTCCACTGTAAGTTTGGTCATGCTAACATTGGGTGGGTTCAGAATCTTCTATCTACTCCCCGAGATGGGTCTGCTCCCACACTCCCATGCAAGCATAAGGCAGCGGCAACAACGAGCCGAACAATTTTGTGCGCAGCCTGCAACCTTGGGAAGGCCACGAAGCGTTCGCCTTCAGGGAAACTGACTGTGTCTCAGCATCCAGATCCAATACGAGCTGAAGACATGGACCCAGGCGACTGTGTCTCCGTGGATATCTTCCAGTCTCCAACTCCTGGAAGAACTCTTGAGGATCGAGCCTCCAACAATCGATTCTCTGGTGGAACCATCTTTTGCGATCACGCAACGTCCCTTCTCTACGTTGCTAGTCAAGTCTCGCTAAAAGGTGGAGAATCTACGATGTCAAAAAGGAAGTTCGAACAGTGGGCCCTGGATCACAATGTCTCTCGCATCAAGGCCTACCGCGCTGATAACAAGCCGTTTGGAGCTACTGCTTTTCAAGATGAGATCGACCGTCTCGGACAACAGATCACATTCAGTGGCGTCGGAGCACATCATCAGAATGGAGTTGCCGAACGGAGTATTCGGACCATTACCTCTTGGGCTCGCACCATGCTTCTCCATCAGATCCTTCATTGGCCTGATCAAGCCGATTTGTCACTATGGCCCTTTGCTTTGGAACATGCGACCTACATCTGGAATCATCTGCCGAGGAAGGGATCTAAACTCAGCCCTATTGAATTGTTCACTCGCTCTAAGGACCCTGGGTATCAGAGTCTGTCGTCGCTCCATGTGTGGGGATGCCCGACGTATGTGCTGGATCCCACAATCCAAGATGGGAAGAAGGTTCCAAAGTGGAAGCCTCGCGCTCGCAGAGGAATGTATCTTGGTCTCTCCAACCAACACTCTTCTACAGTGGCTCGCATTTACAATGTGAACACAAAGAACGTGAGCTCCCAGTTCCACATTGTGTGTGACGATCAGTTCAGCACGGTGGCAACGAACGGTATCGAGGAAGAACAATTCAGTCGAAAGAAATGGGACTCCTTGATTGAATCTGGCTATGAGTTATCTTGGGAAGAAGCTGATGAATCGGAAGAAGGTGATCTAGTGAGGTTACCTACGTTGAATGACGATTGGTTGACACCGGCCGAGAAGGAGATCAGAGCCCAGCGAAAGGTCCAAATTCGCGAGGCAAGGCATCAGAGGGAGCTGGATTCTCTCTCCAGCCGATCCAGTGGCTCAAATGAATCCAGCCAACCCCAGCAATCGGAAGCACCGAGATCCATCCTTCGAACGCCGCGTCCGCCAACTCCTCCGCGTCAGCCTCCCTCGAATCCACCATCTCCATCTCTGCCCCCACTTCTTCCTCAGTTGGTGGACCCTTTCAGGACTCCAGCTAGTTCCAATGAACCTTCAGCGACAAGAACTCCTGGACCTCCCCGTTCAGTCCGCTTCAACGACGATCCTACTGAGCTCTCTCCACTCACTGGCACTCGTTCCCAACCGACGTCTGTTTCAGAGGGAGCTGCCATTGAACATCCGCCATCTCCAATCCGTCAACCGATTTTTGATCCCTCAGACAACCCTCGACAAGCAACAAAACAACGCCGAGTTCAACGTCAACTAGATGTTCTCGATCCAGTTGATGAAGAAAGTACGTTCGCCGATGCAATGCCGCCAACACCTCCTCAAGCTCCGGAACAATCTCAACTGCGAAGGAGTGCACGCATTCGAAATCAAGGAATGAGATCGGAAGCGTGGACGGCATCGAGCTATCTGCAAACGCACACAAGTACCTACCGTTGCCGTTTTGCGGCGCTGAATGCACAATTTATCGCTGCACTTCGATGGGAACAGACCCTGGATACCATCAAGTCCTCTGCCTTTGCTTCTATCTGGAAACAAATCGACATGGCAAAGGATCTTGTCGACGGAACGCAAGAATGGCTTCATCCTTTGGCTCTCGCTGCCAAAACCCATGACGAAGACAATCCCTCATGGGAGGAAGCCATGAATGGCCCCTTGGCCGACGGATATCTCAAAGCCGCCGAGAAGGAGATCGACACCCTCGAAAAGATGGAAGTCTGGGATGTCATCCCTCGAGAAGCTTGGATGAATGTCCTTCCATCGACTTGGGCGTTCAAGTGTAAGCGCTTCCAGACGGGTCGGTCCGCAAGCTGAAAGGCAGGTTTGTGTGCGCGGAGACAAGCAGATCGATGGTGTGGACTTTGACTCGACTACTACGAACTCTCCAGTCGTAGGCTGGGATACCATCCGACTGATGTTGATCCTCAGTATAGTTTTGAATCTTCAGTCAAAGCAAGTCGACTACACTGCCGCTTTCGTTCATGCCCCTATCGGTGATATGGATGTCTATGTCGATATGCCGCGTGGTTTCTCCGAGCCAGGAAAAGTTCTAAAGCTCAAGAAAAGCCTCTATGGATTGAAGCAGGCGCCGAAGAACTTTTATTCCTTCATTCGTTCGAAACTAGAGGAATCTGGTTTTAAATGTTATGAAGATGTCGATCGCTGTTTGTTCATGAGCGATCACTGTATCTGTTTGGTCTATGTCGACGACACCCTGTTCTTCTCTCCCGAAGAGAGATACATCGACCAAGCCATCCAGTCCCTCCGAGACAAAGGTGTCCAAGTTGAAATTGAGGACTCTGTTGCGGGTTTCCTAGGTGTGCACATTGAGAGAAGCAACAACGATGGAACTATACAGTTAACCCAGTCCGGGCTGACTAAGAAAATCATTGACGCCCTCAACATCGAAGGAATGCCCCACAAGGAAACACCTGCCGCCACTACTCCATTGTCAAAGGACCCCGATGGTGACCCTCCCGATGCTACGTTCTCCTATCCATCAGTGGTGGGGATGCTACTGTATCTCGCCGGCCACTCGAGGCCTGACATCCAGTTTGCCGTCGCTCAGTGTGCCCGCTTTGTGCATTCGCCTAAGCTCTCTCACGAAAAGGCACTGGTTAGAATCGGTCAGTATCTGAAAGGTACAGTTGACTGTGGACTTACCTTGCGACCCGCAGACCATTTCGATCTCGAGTGCTTTGTTGACGCCGACTTCGCAGGACTCTATTCACAATCCGAGATCGACGACCCTTCAACTGTGAAGTCTCGAACTGGATACACTATCACAGTCTCCAACTGCCCAATCATCTGGGTAAGCCGTCTCCAGACCGACATTGCCTTGTCCACTATGGAGGCAGAATACAATGCCTTGAGCATGTGCATGCGTGATCTTCTGCCGCTGCAAACCCTCTTCAAGACCGTTGGACATGTTGTTGGACTCTCCGAAAATGTCCTGACCTCCTTCAAGACCACCGTTCACGAAGACAATCAGGGATGCCTCAAACTCGCCCGCATGGAACCCGGCCAGTATACTCCAAGGTCGAAACACTACGCAGTGAAGTACCACTGGTTCCGTTCACATCTCAAACCCAACAGTGTTGAGATCGAGTACATCAAAAGTGAGGCGCAGAAGGCAGATATCCTCACGAAAGGTCTTCCGCCAGACCAGTTTCGAAAGATACGAAGACTCTTGTGTGGCTGGTAGATCTGCCGGTCGTACGAGAGGGAGTGTTGGGATTGGTGCCTCAAGCTTCAGTCTCATAACCTCAAGCCTCGGACTCTCGTCTGAGTTCGAACCCTCCGCTCCATTGAGTCAAGAGCCCTGTGCCGATGACTGATGACGTCATACGTCACAGCCTCCTGATGTCATGCGTCCTCCCGTCAGTACGAAGCCTCATTTGAGTCGGCTTCTCTTTTAGTTAGTAAATGTCTCCTCTACGTGCCCCTTTTTGGGCTTGCCTTTTTGGTTGTTGTTGGCCTCTCAGGACCATTTTACGACCACAAGGCCTACATCTTTAGTCTTGAACTCTGTTGTATCCAGAACCCCTGGACAGAGTTCCCAAAACCTCTTTAGTTTAGTTTAATCTCATAAAATTTGATCTTTATTATCAGAAAAACCTCGTTCGTCACACCCTCGCATCACTGCCGTGCTGCTTTGGTGTAAGTCTCTCCCCTCTGCATTTTCCTCTTGCAAATTGGCTGTTTGTCTGTCTACGACAACAAAGTTTATCTCTATTATCTTCGCACTAACCCTAACCCTAACCCTAACCCTAACCCTAACCCTAACCCTAACAATTATTGTGTTGTTCTTGTTGCATTGTCCACAGGACAAGTTCTATCTATCCAAGGCAATGGTGGTGTTGTGAGTGAGTCACCGATCGTGGGACTCCTTCCGTTGACCATTGCATACTTCAGAATTGAGCGCCTTCTTTGCATCCTTGACCGATGATGGAAAGGCTGGGAAGATGGACTTTTTCTACAGTTTTGGTACGTGTTTTTGAGACCGTGCTTGTCTTCGGCTTGCTGGGAAACATGAGACAGTAGCGAGCTCTGTACTACTAGTACTACTACTTGATATTATGTTGCCTCCGCTTCCTTTCGTTCCCCCCTTTCTTTGGTGACGCCTTCCTCTTTTTCCCATTTTTATCTTCGTCATCATTCTGTTGTGTCGCATTTCTTTGACTTCTCCTGAGAGGCTGTGTTGGCTCCTTTGTCGCCATCTTCGCGGGTTTCCCTGCTGTTGGCGTTTTCGTCTCTCCTAAAGGCCATTGCATATTTTGGAGACAGACCAGATTTTCCTTGCTCCAGAACAGTTGTATGACAGTAAAAGAATCCCCAGGACCTTGCTCCCCTCCGTCTTTACCATTTGGAATATGATTCTTAAGATCCTCTGCCGTCGCACTGTCGGGACACAAATACACCAATACGATGTCGGTGATGCCATTGGAATGCCACTTGGCGTGTTTCGCATTCTGGATCATCCTTGCCTTCACACACTTGTGATCTTTGGACACGGTTATCTGTATCGCAAACACGACGGAGCCCACATGAATAATTGCATCTACAGCAGGGAAAACGGGTGAACTCGGAATCCATAGTTTTGGAACATCAATCGCCAACAACGTCGGGAACTTGGTTGCTTCCTGTGTGAAGTCATGTTTCTCAAAGAGTTTGCTCCCTGTTCTTCCTTCTAGAACCTTGCGCACAGAATCATGTTCTTTTAGCAGCTCCTTCGCTTCATCCAATGTTATACTGCGCAGTTGCAAGCGTGCGAGCACAATACTCTCAAAGAATCGACCATGTACGTCTTTGCTTTTAGGATTCTTCATGCATATTTTTAAAAGGTCTTCTTCATGGTCCTCGATGTATTTCACGAGATCTTTCCAAAAAAAGAGGCGATACTCAGTTTCTGCCAAAGGAAACAGAGATTTTACACAGTAGTCTGTTTCGCCAGCTTCTTGAGATAAGTATGAGAACTTCCGGTCCATGCGAAACGCAATTTCTTTTCTATCTCCTCGGAGTTGGAGTAAGCAAGCCATCGCAGAAGTGACAACTTCATCCCATTCGATTTCTGTCAAATCGGTTTTCAGTTTCACAAGAGAGTTTTTCACTGCCTCACGGGTGTCACCTTCGTACCCGTTGCGATTGTTCTGCCAATTTTTCAAGTACAAAGGTACCAGTCCTGAGAAGTACTTGGCCTCATTGAAAAATTTCTCCCACTCTCCTTCCTTACTGGGACATTGTGTGTTGTTGTTTTCCAGCACTGCTTTAGCCTCATCTAGTGAAAACTCTGGGCAATGTTCAAACTCTTCATATCCTTCGTGATTATCTCTGTAAGATGCCTCGTTGTTGGCTGACGCGGAAATGATGGAAACAATACGACCCGGTTTCTGCAATCGTTTCATCATGTCAAATGGGAAGGGAAGTACACCGATATCTTTGACTGTGGTGTGAGCAGGCCTCGCAAATATTCGGTTGATTTGGTCAAAGACAAACACCCATTTCATTCCAAGTTCCTTGAGAATAGCGTCGATCTTGCCAATGAAAGCTTCAAGGTCGTCGGGAATGTTTAATCCCAATTCTCCAATCTCCTTTGGATCCAAAGTGATTCCAACCGACCTTAGTATCACCTGGACCAAATCAGTTGCTCTGTCCCACCGTTCACAATCTGGAATGAATGTGACAAGATACTTGTTGCTGGACATGAGCTTTCGCACAAGGTTGACCAGTGTGTATGACTTGCCAACGCCCTGTGGCCCTTTCACCATGATTCCTTTAGCACCTTTGCTTGCGTCAAAGGTTTTATTGAGCAAATCTTCCAGCTTCTCTACTACTTTGGGTCTATAAAGGACTTTCGAGCTTGGGTCGATTCTAGTTGTCCGTGTACGATCAACCCAGTAGCGATCTCGTTCCACAAAGCCTTCATCCAGTCGGTACAACGATGGAGTTTGTGAGTCTGGCTGCTGCGACGAGCGGTCCATCGCTTGGTGTGCCTCTAGGTTCCGTCTTATCTGCTTTATCAACATGTCCATTTTCACCTTGACCAACTGCTGTCGTGGAACAGGTGCCACCACAATCAAAGGATTCGCCAAGGTAGTATCGACGGGCACTAGTTGGTCTGATTTGATGGCTTGGCCTCGGTGGAAAGATGGATCAGTGCCAGCGGAGTAGACGTACAACTTGTTCAACGGAGCGTCGAGCTCCAGTTCCGTTTTCACGGCCTTGGCCAAAGCACCAACATTACGAGGTACTGGTAAGATTTCAATAGCTCGTCCATCTGGCTCCTTCTGATCCTCGTAGTAGAGCTGAACCCAAACAGAAGATGCTGGATCAGCCATTGTTGTTGTTGCTATTACTGTTGTTGTCGGCGTTGTTCTTGTTGTCTTTTTGTTGTTCCTCTTGTCGCCTTTTTTGCTGTTGGTCGCACCACCACCAACAAGCACCATGAAATAACACGCTTCTTTCCTCTCAAAAAATATCGAAACCAAGTAACAATGTTCACGTATACCGTTAGTATTTCCAAGAACCATTCTTTAAAGAGAAAAGAGCGTAGCAACGGTCAACGTTATGTCCAATACAACAATATGGATACACCCACGCAGCAATGTCGCAGCAATGTCGCGCCGGTAAGTCTTTTTGGAGCCACTGCTGCGTCAATGACAATCTACGTGATAATAGTACTTGTAGTAGAGCATCCCTTTGCGGTATCCCACAAAGATCCAGAACTCAGGGCCGCGATGTTTACCGACTAGGGATTGAAGCGAAGCTGAATTACCCGTGAACGGATTTCCTGGACGAAAATAGATTGAAGACAACCATGTGACAATGGGTTGTCTGGTGTATGTCCGATTGACAAGAAGTCGGATGTCTAGTGATTGAGAAGAGTAACGGGAATCCGTTGGGCACGATTGAATAGTTTACAGAATAACGCAATAGCTTATTATATTATCAACGAGCTTTTGTGAGTCTACGCATTCTGATCAGAGCCAAACAGCTCACCAACATCAACTGAAACGAACGACAATGACGGAGCAGCAGTCTGCAGCCCTTGTGTTCAAGTGGCAAGCGCCTGAGAACAACCCGGCGCTTATGGAAACTATCAAGTGGCAGCTCGGCACCTCTAAGTACGAGCTTCGAGCGCAAGAACTTCATAGCATGGACACGGCTGACGTCGTGGAACATTGCATCTACATGAAGTCGCATGTATTTCGCATTGTGGCGGCGAATCACCTGGGAGGTTCCTACTTCATCACCTTCCCTCGTTCTCTATCGCACACCCTTAATCGAGAATGGGATCACATCATCGACGATCCCGCTGTACAACGCAACACGGAGGAGGGCTTTGATGCAGCCCTCTCCAAATTCATCGCCGTGTCAGCAAGTGACGAGGAGCGCCACGCTACGGTGCAACAACTGTTGACGGCTCACAAGCCGCGCAGTATCAATGTAACACAGTTCAGGTATAGGATGGAGGAGCTCAATGAAGCTCTAGAGTGGCTTCCTGGAGACACTCCTCCTCTCACTGATGGCCAAATGGCGGAGAGTTATTTCAATGCCATGCCTGTGGCTTGGAAGCAGCGTTTTATGTCAGTGGGTCACTCAATGAGAGACAAAACACTCACTGACATTTGGTCCTATTTCCTCAAGCAGGAAAAGCTTGCAAATACACTAGATTTCTACCAAGAAAAGAGGGCCAAAGTGGTTCTAAATTTTAGTTCTACTAAGACTTCGAAAAAGAGGTACCCTGAGGATCCAAAGGCCGCTTTACAGACGGCTTTGGCCAACCGAAAGAGATCCCATGAGGACGTTGCTCATGGTCAGAGCAGCCGAATTTCGGACAGCTCTCCTTGCCCAATTCATCCTGGCAAAGGCCACACGTGGGGCCAATGCAATTCCAATCGCTATGGCGAAAAGAATCAGGAAAAGAGCAACAAAAAGCCACGTTTTTCGCCTCCGACACCATCGTCAAGTGCCAATGTGGCCTCCGAAAATGTGCAAACGCACATCAATTCGACTCCAGTGATTCCACTGGAGTTGATCAAGCAGGAGAACACGGATGATTCCGTCTGCTTGAATCAAAAGTCGGACTTAGGTACGTTTTTCGCGCTACCCGCTTCTTCAGTTTCTGACAATCATATATTTGCTGATGTATCTGTCGCTTTTGATTCTCCTTTTCAGGCAATTGATCCTGAGGATTTAGCGATGGCCTACGCTAGTAGCTTATGTGATGTTTTTATTCAGGGACAGTCTTCACGGGTTGGGTTGTTAGAGTCTGCTTCTGCAGATCTAATTAATCCTCTGTCTTATGTAGACCAGCGCGTAAAACCAATTAGTACCTTACTTGTCACCACCATTCAAAATCAGCCTTGTAGCAAACCTCTTAAGGTTTTATTTGACTCCGGTTCTGAGCGAACATTCATTAATCGAAGGGCATTACCACCAGGCGCTACACCTACCAAAGTTACCCCGATGCGTGTTGCGGAACTTAGCTCAGTTTCGGTACGAAGTCTCGCCGTCAGTCTCCGAGGTCTCGTTTTCCCCGAGTTTTCTCCAACTCAACGATTAACTTCAAGCATTCAGGCTAGGGTCCTGGATCACGCTTATAGCAACTACGATGTGATACTCGGCACTGATGTTCTAGTACCCCTTGGAATTGACGTACACTGTTCGTCGCGCACAGTGTCCTGGGAAGGCAAAAGTATCCCATGGCGAGGAAATGATTATTTTGACGATGCCTTGCTAAAGGACCCATGCTCACGTAGCACACTGCTACTATCTTGAAGAACTCAACGATCCACTCGCGGGATGGTTCATGAGAGCATGGCAGCGTCTTCAACGGAAATTTTATCTTCTAAATACGAAGCGGTGGACACCGATGAAGCTGCAGAACAGCAGACACACCTAGAGCCAGAAAAACGCCAAGCGTTAAAATCTCTATTCAGAGGTTTTACTCATCTATTCAGCGGTAAATTGGGATGTTATCCTGATTACAAGGTGCATTTAGAACTACTTCCGAACGCGAAACCGTTCAGTTGTCGACCATACTCGGTTCCCGTAGCACATCAACGTGTATTCAAGGAAGAATTGGACAGATTGGAACAACTTGGAGTCCTGAGTCGAATCGGTCCCAGCGAATGGTTAGCAGGTACGTTTATTATACCCAAGAAAGATGGACGAGTCCGTTGGATATCCGATTTTCGCAGTTGAATAAGGTAATTAAAAGAAAAGTATATACATTACCCCGAATACAAGACATATTGAAAAAGCGGAGTGGCTACAAGTACTTTACCAAGATTGATGTCTCTATGCAATACTACACGTTTGAACTCGATGAATCTTCCAAGAATCTTTGTGCTATTTGTACACCTTTCGGCAACTACCGCTACAACAGGCTTCCTATGGGCGTCAAGCAGTCGCCCGACATTTCTCAGGAAATTATGGAATCTTTGTTTCGAGACATGGATGAGGTTGATGTCTACATTGATGACGTCGGCATTTTTTCCAACAGTTGGGAGGAACATTTGGAATCCCTCAACAAAGTACTAACCATCCTTCAGAAAGCCAATTTTACTGTCAACCCACTCAAGTGTGAATGGGGAGTGCAAGAAACGGATTGGCTAGGTTATTGGCTCACTCCTACTGGTTTAAAACCATGGAAGAAAAAGATAGAGGCTATCTTAGCTCTGCAACCCCCAAAGACGGTCACAGAACTTCGTTCATTCATCGGCGCGATCACGTTCTATCGTGACATGTTTCCACAGCGCAGTCACCTCTTGGCACCTCTTACGGCGCAAGTCGGGTCGAAAGTCCTCAAGTGGACCCCGGACTGCCAAAAAGCGTTTGACCAAGCCAAAGCAATGTTGACTAATGACGCGTTCATTCAATATCCCGACCATAACAAACCATTTCATGTTTATTGCGATGCCAGTGATTATCAATTAGGTGCAGTAATTATGCAGGACGCTAAGCCTGTGGCGTACTATTCTCGCAAACTCAACTCGGCGCAACGCAATTATACTGTCGGAGAAAAAGAACTCTTATCCATTGTTGAAACCCTAAAGGAATATTGCTCTATGTTGTTTGGATGTCTTGAACTTCACGTTCACACGGACCATAAGAATCTCATTGGATCACTAACAACACAACGAGTCATGCGTTGGCGGCTATTCCTCGAAGAATTTAACCCCATTTTCCATTATGTCAAGGGCGAAACTAATACCCTGGCTGATGGTCTTTCTCGTTTGCCTTTTAAGAGGCAGAATCCTGAAACATTTGAATTTGAAAATCCAAACGATCAATATCATCGCCAGAACAACGTAGACTACGAGGATACGCAGGCGAACAGTTTTTTACAGTATGGCCATAGACGACTCAGATCTCTTAGATTGTCTCGTCAACCTTCCAACTCAAGAAGGCATTCCGTTCGTCCTAGATTACGAACACATAGCCCAAGCTCAAACTCAGGACGCTGAGCTAAAGCAGTTGGCTAAAGAGCACCCGGAACAATACGTGCTTCAAATGTTGGCCCCGAATGTCAACGTTTACTGTTACATCAAGAATCCTGATGACGCGTGGAGGATATACCTCCCAAATTCACTATTGAAGCCCGCCATTCGTTGGTATCATCTAGCTCTAACGCATGCTGGCGTGAGTCGCTTAGCCGACACCATGTCACTGCATCTATACAACCGCAATCTTCGCAACCGTTGCGAAGAGATAGTTAGCAAATGCGACGCCTGTCAGGGATACAAGCTGGTAGGACGAGGTCACGGCGAAACAGCACCACGAGAGGCAGCCTTGCTTCCTTGGCGCGAAGTAGCCGTTGATCTTATTTGGTCCATGGACACTCGAGGTCCAAGGACACGAGCTCTCTTTCACTGCCCTTACCGTAATTGACACGGTGACCAATCTCGTGGAGGCAGTGAGACTAGAGAACAAGACTTCAGCACATGTAGCTTGGCAATTTGAGCAAGTGTGGCTCAGTAGGTACCCTAGACCTGTTCACTGTATCTATGATCAAGGAGGAGAATTTGTAGGTCGAGCTTTCCGGTTTTTATTGGATAGTTATTCCATTCATAAGCATCCTACTACTTCCAAAAATCCTCAAGCCAATTCTGTGTGCGAGCGCATGCATCAAGCTATAGGTAACTCTCTACGAGTGCTTAGTACCATGACTCCTCCTGCAGGAATCACGGAAGCAAATCACATAGTGGACACGGCAATCGCTAACGCGGTATTCGCTACCCGTGCCACTGTCACTAGCGCTACTAAGACCACTCCAGGTGGTCTGGCCTTCCATCGAGACATGATTCTCGACCTACCTATTGTAGCCGATTTGCAACTCATCCGAGAACATCGGCAAGAGCTCATTGACAAACGACTCCTCATCGCCAATCGTAAGCGATTCACGTACGACTATGCAATCGGTGAAAAGGTCCTCAAACTTGTGTACAAGCCCAAGAAATTGCAACCACGCGCAATAGGACCTTACGTGATCGAACGAGTGCCACACCAATGGCACTCTAACAATTCGTTTGTCAGAGCATGTGATCGAGAGAATATCAATTAGAAATGTTAAGCCCTATCATAGTTAGAGGTTTTTTATCCTGCAGTTGTTGTGTAAGGTTTCCCTCTAATGTACACGTCAGCTAGGTCAACCTTAGGAGGCAGAGTGCGGTATCCCACAAAGATCCAGAACTCAGGGCCGCGATGTTTACCGACTAGGGATTGAAGCGAAGCTGAATTACCCGTGAACGGATTTCCTGGACGAAATAGATTGAAGACAACCATGTGACAATGGGTTGTCTGGTGTATGTCTGATTGACAAGAAGTCGGATGTCTAGTGATTGAGAAGAGTAACGGGAATCCGTTGGGCACGATTGAATAGTTTACAGAATAACGCAATAGCTTATTATATTATCAACGAACTTTTTGTGAGTCTACGCACCCTTCGCGCATCGTTCGTGGGGACAGCCATCAGCCATCAACCATCAACCATCAACCATCCAGTGCCTTGTCTCTTCTCCTGGCGCGGTATTTTTATCGACTACTTCTGTTATTTCCGTAGTTGTCACTGTGAGGGAAGCCAACTCATCGCTCCCCTTTTTGGGGTTTTCTGGTTCCTTTTTACATTCCTCGTCGCCTCGGTTGTGCAAATTTCTCGTTCGGCAAGTTCAGTAAAAGGAATTGGAGCACTCCCAGTAGAGGTGCATGTACTAGTACTAACGTGTACATTGGAAAGGAAAATGTCAGTGGATTCCAAGAAACATTCCTATGTGGACATTGGTGCCAATCTTCTAGATGAAAGATACACGGAAGGAAGCTACGAGGCACTCCGCGCCATGAACCTGATTTGGAAGTGGTGTTGAAGCGTGCACAAGAGGCAGGTGTATCCAAGTTGGTCATTACAGCTGGAAGTCTAGAAGAGAGTCAATGTTCGATGTGCCATTAACAAAGTCCGAGAACTTGGACAAGAGGAAGGCTTGTCCAGGCTCCATTTAGGCTGTACGGTTGGAGTCCACCCGACGAGGTGCTCGCAAGAATTTCTCCACAACAAAGACCAGCTGTCTCCGTCCGAGGTGTTGGAACAACTGAAACAGCTCGCTTTGGATGGGCAATCAGACAAGACAGTGGTGGCGTTGGGAGAGATTGGTCTAGACTACGATCGTTTAGAGTTTTGTGACAAAGAAACCCAGTTGTCCTATTTGGAACAGCAACTGAATGTCATGGATTGTTGTCCCGAGTTGAATGACCTACCTTTGTTTCTACACAATCGCAATGTGGGCGAAGATCTGTTGCAGGTTCTGCAACGCCATGAACGCAGAAAGAAAGGGGTAGTGCATTCTTTTGACGATACCCTAGAGCTGGCGCAAAAGTTCATTGACCATGGTCTGTTTATTGGACTCGACGGATGTTCTCTCAAATCTGAGGGAAACTTGCAAGTTGTGCGAGACTTGCCATTGGATAGAATCCTGCTGGAAACGGATAGTCCCTACTGTGATATTCGCAATACGCATGCAGGGGCACAGTACATCCAACGACCTGGGAAAAGAAGGCCGAGAAGAAATATGAAGCTGACAAACTCGTCAAAGGGCGCAATGAACCTTGTCAGATTATTCAAGTAGCTGAAGTAATTGCTGGGGTGAAAGGGATCACTACAGAACAAGTCGCCAAGGCTTCATACGAAAATTCTCTCCAATTGTTCGGTTGGTCTACTTGACAGGATTCTAGGGTTCTCTCAAAAAAGAAATGTACTAATACCATGTAATTCTACACCAACCAATACTAGTAGTGTTTAACCACTGTTGCCCATTCCATTGGCAATACCAGTGATTGTAGTGAGCAAGGCGTCCTTGAGGACCACGTCTTCCTCTTTGGAGTCCGTTCGAATGCGCTTCAAAGTTTCTGCTTGCAGGATGTTGAGACAGTCGACGTAAGGGTTTCTTTCGCACCTTGAGTGCACGCTGCAAGTTCTCGTCGTCCTCGCCTAGGGTAGAATGGCCAGTGACATTCATAATGGCCTGTTCCGTGGCTCGATGAACATTGCGAACCTCTTCGCCCAATTCCTTTGCCTTGGCTTCGTCAACAAGCATATCATCGTAGTGTTTGGCAATGGCAGGTTCTGACTTGGCCAAAATCATTTCCAACAAATCAATCATGGTGCGGAATGAATCGTATCCCTTGTGCATTTCCTTCAATACTGGTGCCTTCTTTTCGTCAGCCAAGGTGGCCTCGATGGCCTGACCCACACCAAGCCATGTGGGCAGGTTGCTTCGAGTTTGGGTCCAGGCAAAGTTCCATGGAATTGCTCGCAAACTTTCAACACCTCCAGTTGGGTTTCGCTTTGCCGGACGAGAACCAATGTTCAAGTTGGACAGTTCGAGCTCTGGAGAGGCCTTGCGGAAGTATGGAACGAAGCATTCGTCGTGTCTCACGACTTTGCGGTATGCCTCGCAACTGACATCAGATAGTTCAGTCATCAAATCAGTCCATTCCTTGGGAGGGGATGGTCTCTTTGTCAACTTCTCAGCAAGAAGGGCGGCAGTGTAGATGTCCATAGTGCGTTCGGCACGATCCCCGTGACCAAAGTTCTTTTGAATCATCTCTCCTTGTTCTGTCACTCGGAATTGGCCATTGATGGTTTCTGGTGCGTGAGCCATGATTGCCTTGAACAAAGCAGGGTTTCCTCCACGACCAACGGTACCTCCCTTTCCGTGGAAGAAGGTCATGTCAACGCCCTTTTCTCGCGCCAGACTTGCCAGTTGGGTTTGAGTCTGAGATTGAGCGTACACAGCACTCAAGCGTCCGGCATCCTTTGCAGAGTCACTGTATCCAATCATAACTTCTTGCTTTCCATTGATAATTCCCATGTAAGCTGGAAGACTGAATAGCTTCTTCATTGTGTTGTAGGCGCCGTTCAAGTCATCAAGGGTTTCGAATAGCGGAGCAACACGCAAAGGTTTCTTCACGCCAGCATCCAGTTGTAACAAAAGAACAGCAAGGACATCGCTGGGGCTGGTGGCTTGATTAATGGCATAGGCTCCCAAACATGCGATGAATTTCCTCTGAGTGATCATTCATTCCAAACCCCAGCTCGTAGTAGCAACGGGCGACAAGAAGTGATTTGACCACGGACTGCAAAGCCAAATTACCTTGGTGTCTGTCTTCATCCCATTGGGAACAAACCACTTCCAAGTCCAAGATACTTCGTGATACAATATAATCAATGGCTTCTTCGTGGTGACCACTTTGTTTGTCGAAAATTATCCAATGGACGCAAAGTCAATCCAAAAAGGCAGAAACCTTCTTGCAGATAATGAATGTCGCAAAGAACTCCTCCGTCAGCTGCTTCGACATTACCAATTAGCATCAATGAGAGATGAGCGAAATCAATCAACATGAGGTTGTCAAACAAATCTTGCTTGGAGAGGTAGATTGTTGTTTATTTCATCCACTGCTGAATGTTTTTGAGACCTCGTCTACCGGTACAGTACCGGTAGTAGGTGTCGAGCAGTTTGATTCGAGAAAGAAGGAGATGCCACCCCCCCCTGTGGTGGTGGCACCCACGCAACAATAACAACATGTCTGAATTGGTTAGAAACAATGTATGTCTTCTTGAATTCTTTCTTTGATGCTTCTCGAGGTTGTTGGTCCTTCTGTTGACGTTAGTAGGATGGGCTGTCAATGTACTGCTTGTTGCCCATCTGGTGCACGTTGTACGTTGTTGTAGCAGAACACAACATTCGCTGTTTGTCGTCACTGTTGTGAATCCTTCTCCACGTGGAATCCACATCCGCCTCCGCGTCTGCCTGTAGTCCATGAGCCCATGTCCTTCCACTTTCCTGCTCCACAACAGCCACACTCTTGCCAACATAGCTCCTTGCCAATGACATAGTTCCTTGCAATCCTTAAAGCCCGATGAAGATACACGATGGGTACAAGATTGGAACGGATGTTGGAAGTAGGATTGCCCACGAGAAGCGAGAGTAATCGAGCCAAAGAAGATTCTTGGTAAGGAAAACTCAACGTCAGCACGATGGAATCGCACTTCTAACCCCTCATGTGTGGGACGATGTGCTTCATGGCAAATGACTTAACAATGTCGTACTGCTCGTCTGGGTCCAACATATCTAGCAGATCGAGCTCGTTAGCAACATCTCTGTCAGCTGGAGGAGCAAAAAGACTCAACATGGATGCCATGTTCATTGGTGCACTTCCACCATTGCCTGTGCCATGTTGGTTGCTCTGTTGCCCGGAGTTATCATTCTGTTCTGACGAGGAGTCATCATTTGAACCAGGAGGCTGTGTCCCACCGCTAGATGAAGACGGTTTCCAATCTTGGTTGGGGTCGTCCTCATTGTCGCCATCAGGAGCAGTTCGCGCCCTCATTCGCTGGTCGAGGCCTTTCAGAACAGCTCGAAGAGATTGACGGTTGGTAAAAGTGTCTGGTAGGTCACGCCTATCTGAGTTGTCATAGAGGCTGTCCAGAAGGTGCTTTGCCTCCGCTGCGGCATTTTCACCTTGGAGGAAGAGCTTGCAGAGGGACATCTCTCCATCGCAGACGGCAAACCAAAAAAAGGTCCACTTCGTGTTCAGATCTGTCAACACAGAAACCACAGCATGACCACGGTTCAGATATGATGCAGCGATGTGTTTGCCAATTGTTTGCGGACAGTGGTCAGCACCTTCCATGTTTTTCGTTGTTTTCAATTCCAGTAAAGTTTCGATGTTGTTCCGAACTGCATGATTGCAAACGTGCTGGGTTTTTGCAATGGCTACATCCGTAGTTCCACGCACTGTTCGACTCTCTGTCACTGTGGGACAGAATTCCACTGAAAGCAGCCTCCTGTCTGGTTGCACATCTGCCAATTGGTGGGTCTGCGGAAGCTGCAACATTTGTCCAAGATGAGCCATGTACCCCTTCCGATTCTCATCAGAATCCTCCTGGCTGCAAAACCATTTGAATCCAGAGCACGGCGGCAATGAAGGCTTGTTTGGCCAAGAGACACCTTTTTCCTCTAAACCCAACATGTCCATCAGACCGTCCTTCGTTTGTTGTGTTGCTTGAGAGAGCACAATTGTTCTTCTCTTCCTCGAATAGTCTTTCACCATTTCGTCTAGCATAGCCACTGTATTGGGTGGTAATTGCGGAAATAGAGTCAATACCATTTGAACAAATCCAACAGTGAACAAATGTTGAATAACACGACAAAAAGCACCGAGCGGTCGATCAATTGTTGACCAAGGACATGATGGGGAAAATGAAGGTGAACAAACTGAATAAATTCAACAATAAACCAACGAACCCAATCCAGAATTCTACTCACCATTTGCTGGCGGCTGTTGCGGTGGAGGAGGTGCCACCACAATCAAGGGATGCTTGTAGGCTGTGTCGGTGGGTACAGGTTTATCACCATCAATAGCCTCGTCATGGCGGAAAGGTGGTTTAGTTCCAGGGGAGTAGACGTACATTTTGTGCAACGGAGCGTCGAGCTTGAGTTTCGCGTTGACAGCGTCGGCCAAAGCACCAACATTTCGAGGTACTGGTAAGATTTCAATAGCTAGTCCATCTGGCTCCTCCTTTCCCTCGTAGTAGAGCTGAGCCCAAACAGAAGATGCTGGAGCAGCCATTTTTGTTGTTGCTATTACTGTTGTTGTCTTGTCGCCTTTTTTTGCTGTTGGTTGCCTCCAAGCGCACAAAATTCCCACGTTCGCACCACCAACAAGCACCACGAAATAACACGATTCTTTCCTCTCCAAATAATATCGAAACCAAGAAATAATGTTCACGTATACCGTTAGTATTTCCAAGAACCATTCTTTAAAGAGAAAAGAGCCTAGCAACGGTCAACGTTATGTCCAATACAACAACATGGATACACCCACGCACGCGCTAGCCACCACGCAGCAATGTCGCGCCGGCCAAGTCGTTTTGGAGCCACTGCGTCAATCACTTTAGTCCACTGAGTCGAGTCACTTCACCCCTTCATCCTTTATTGACACCTCGAGAGATCTCAAAGCAATCGACTTGGTGTTGCTGACAATGACAACGACGGTTTGATTGATTGTTGTGAGGACTCTGAGTGTACCGTAAGGTACTACTAGTACTAGTAGTACCTTGGATACCGCGGTTCGATAGGCGTATGCCGTACTACGAGTACCGTACTGCCAACAAGTATCAAGTCAGAACCTCCGTTATGGATGGTGACGACGAGAGCTCCGACGCTACTCGTACCGTACCAGTCAAGCCCTCCTCACATCGAACATGGCTGTCGTGGCTGCGTCCATGCTTGGTTTTGTGGCTGTTTAGATCCCAACGTCGCATTGCACACAAGAAGAAGGCCAGCTACAGGACTCCATGACAAATATAAAGTTCCAAAGAAGGTATATATGTGTGGATTGGATTGCGTCATGATGTGTTGTGCCACATTGACATGCGCTCTTCCTTGCTACGATTATTGTGTTGTTCTTGTTGCATTGTCCGCAGGACAAGTTCTATCTATCCAAGGCAATGGTGGTGTTGTGAGTGAGTCACCGATCGTGGGACTCCTTCCGTTGACCATTGCATACTTCAGAATTGAGCGCCTTCTTTGCATCCTTGACCGATGATGAAAAGGCTGGGAAGATGGACTTTTTCTACAGTTTTGGTACGTGTTTTTGAGACCGTGCTTGTCTTCGGTTTGCTGGGAAACATGAGACAGTAGCGAGCTCTGTACTACTAGTACTACATAATTTTATGTTGCCTCTGCTTCTTTTAGTTCCCCTGTTTCTTTGGTGACGCCTTCCTCTTCTTCCCATTTTTATCTTCGTCATCATTCTGTTGTGTCGCATTTCTTTGACTTCTCCTGACAGGCTGTGTTGGCCCCTTTGTCGCCATCTTCGCGGGTTTCCCTGCTGTTGGCGTTTTCGTCTCTCCTAAAGGCCATTGCATATTTTGGAGACAGACCAGATTTTCCTTGCTCCAAAACAGTTGGATGACAGTAAAAGAATCCCCAGGACCTTGCTCCCCTCCGTCTTTACCATTTGTAATATGATTCTTAAGATCCTCTGCCGTCGCACTGTCGGGACACAAATACACCAATACGATGTCGGTGATGCCATTGGAATGCCACTTGGCGTGTTTCGCATGCTGGATCATCCTTGCCTTCACACACTTGTGATCTTTGGACACGGTTATCTGTATCGCAAACACGACGGAGCCCACATGAATAATTACATCTACAGCAGGGAAAACGGGTGAACTCGGAATCCATAGTTTTGGAACATCAATCGCCAACAACGTCGGGAACTTGGCTTTGGATGGTTGAATTAAAATCCATTGTTCTTAGCACCTCCAACTTCTTCATAGATGCAAGGGACAACGTTCCTGTCCAGACAAACTCCAACTTGTCATGTTGGACGGCCCCAACGCTTGTCATTGTATCAGATCAGCCCTTGCTGGTGCTCCTTGTATTTCGGATTTACGAAATTTGTTGTGTGCAACTCCTCGTACGGTACGGTACGAGTACCAACCACGGCAGCAGCTATAGCGTTTTATCGATCTCCCATCCGTGGTGGAGGAGAGGTACCACCAACCACCAGGGGGTACCTCCTGTACCGTACCACCATGTTGCAACCTGTACTGTACCGGCATACGCACACTTCATCACAGTTCTTTTGGTGACATCTTTGAGCCACTAAATCCCAGAAACTCCGATATTTTAGCATCACTGACCTTCTTCCATTTCTCATGGTCGCGAGGATTCTTTGTAGCATCACCACAGATTAGAAAATTCTGAGAACATTTCTCACTGGGTACTCCTAGCCTCGATGGAAAGCTTTCTCCCTCTTTCAGTTGATATCCATACACTTTTCTGTCCGATTCAGGAGACTTGTACACCGCAACTAGGATATCGTACACTTGGAATTGCGCGTGTGGTGGCTTGTATACCACCACATGGGGATATATAGACTTTCTTGGATCATTTGGTCCATACAACGATGTTCTTGGATACTCCATGTTGTCAATCAACACATCTGGACTCGTGGTATTGTCAATGGTGAAGCCTTCCTTAAGATGTGCGTTGAATGAAACTTTACAGTTGAAAAACTCTTCTCGAGCCAGTGGCAATACAACGTCGTCATATTGCCCAGCAATCAGTCGAATCAACAAAGTTGCACAGAACAATGATTCCCATGCATTGCCGCTCTTGGGACGTTCATTCTTAAAATCTTCAAAAGATCTTTCAGTACTCTGCAATTCTTGCGGGGTTCCACTGTTACTTTGGCAATCGTTTCAATTTTCTCTAGCACCATACTCATGTGACAAAAAATCCATACAACTTTTTGGTCACTGGCAACGTCCATGAGTTGGCGGAGTACAGGGGGTACATCCGCGACCTTGCCTGAAATGTAGGAGTATAACATCATTCGAATTGACTCCTCAGTGCAATTTTCTCTAAATTCACTCACAACGTCGGTATACCTGCCCTCCTTTGGGTCGGCTTTGTCGCCAAGGTAGATCAGCGAAGGAATACGCCCATAATAGAGAGCTTTTGTTTCTGTCAAATCTCGGGAGCCAAGATTCGTTTGGGCTTGCAATAAGGTGCTGATGGTGGGAAGACGAAACACTTTTACGGTGCGTGTGCTGACTTGTTTTATAAATGATTCAAGGCTTTGGTTGATGTGGATATGTGTGACGTGAATACAAAATATCGACCTTCCGCCTCCAAGAAATGTTCGGTAAGAAACGCCCCCAACGCTTTGCACTTTTCTTCTGGGACTGAAGCGTCTAGCAACACATTCAACTCATCAATCAACAAGACACACCGTTGTCTTCCTCCCAACCATGATGCTACCTGCTCAGGCTTCACGTTAACACTACGTGCTCTACTGGTGAACCCCTTCATTGTCCATCTTTCTTCCGGTGGTACACCCTGCATTGCAGCATATACGATTCTCCGACACAAGGCTCCGACCGGATCCAGCCTCTCGCTGTCATTGACATTGGAAAACTCATAAAAGGAGACAAATATCGTGAATACACCCTCGGAATGCAGCCGTTTCTGAATTTCTTTTAGAGCCCTTGTTTTGCCACCTCGGGAACAACGTACAAAAGCTGTGGGCGACACACGCTGTTCAGTCTCCCTTTCGTCCATTGATGCCAGAATATTTCGCACATGATCAGCCAACCATCCTTCATGATCTGCACAAAACGCAGGTGGGGGGCTCTCCTGTATTGGGCAAATGGGTACTTTATGGAGGGGCAGCAAAGGAGTCTTTGACTCGTCGAAGGGGACCAACATCGGAGCTGCTGTGGTGTTGATAGTACACAGAGTGAGAGGGGGAGCCATGTAGCCAATAACAATAGCAACAATAGCAATTCTAATACATGGTGAATTTCGTGCAATCAACGTGTGAGTTACGTATAGGAAACCGCGTCATGGTCTGTTTTCTTGTTCCGTGCCACAACAAGAATTGGAAGTTTGCCGTCGCAGGCGTCTGGGATAAGATCATATGGCTGCTGTTTCGTGCCAAACTCCCCATTGGCAAAGTTGGCTTGGGAATCTTCATCCACCGCTTGAGGTTTATAGACGGTCAGCTCCGCGGGAGCAATATCATCCAGCATGGGTTTGGGTGCTTTGTGAACGGCTCTTTTGAGGTCTGCAACATTGCGCAAGCCTGTACTCTCCAGTTCGTCTGCTTCAATTGTGAGCTCTCCATTTCTCCACAGCGCGAACCAAAGAAGAGTGGAAGCAAAACTCTTCCGCTCTGTCGGGTTCGAGGCGGAAACAGATTCCCCATTGTCACTACGAGTACTTATTACAGCCCCAAGGTCATTCCGTGCGTCTAAGGGAGAGCTCAAAGCATGTGCATGGAGAGCAAAACGTTGCAGGACAACAGAGCATGGCGTTCTTGGAACAAAATGGTATGACACATCCTTGATCTTGGAAGGCAACGGACAAAAACTGCGAGAAGTCGTCAACAGTGGAAACACCCAAGCATCCGCAACATCAACAGCTGCTAGTGGAAAAAATGGTAGCGTTAGTGATACTTGTAGAGGTACAGTGCTTGCTGGATACCCAGGAGGTCGCAAGACTACTAGAAGAAGCAGGAGCAGTCCCAATGACCATACTGCACTTGCACTGCAAGCTTTAAAAAAGCTTGGAAACAAAAGCATCAATCTTCAGATTTGGCGTGTGGTGCCTGTTGTGTGTTGCGCCGTTAGCATGCTCATTGCTCACAATAGAATGTGCGATTGCACCGTCTTGCTGCATCACGTAGAATATAGTACAACTGCTACGTATCACGTATCGGTACAAGGCCTACAGCGACGGTGTGATTGATTGTTGTGAGGATTCTGAGTGCTACTACTAGTGAGTGGTGAGCAGTATGGCTCGTACTGGTGCTTGTCTACGACGTGGCACATGCCACATACAGTACTGCAAGTTAGATGAGAAAGAGCAGAAAGCAAAGATCTGCAAGTTGTGTGCTGCTCACCTTGCTCGGAACTTTTGTGCACTGGGCCATGGTGGTCTTCAATCATGCGTCGCTGTCAGTGTCCTTGGAGTCCAAGTTCAAAGAGGGACAAGCATCGCCTCCGATTTCTTCAATTTCGTATCCAAAATGCACTGAGACGCAGCTTGAAATAATCAGGCATCAACTTCCATCTGACAAGTGTCAATCTACTCAACATCGTCCTTGGAAAAACAAGTGTTCCTTCAGTGTTGCGACCCGTTGTCCTGATGCCATTTGGGTCCCAGAGTTCTTCCGATCATACAAGGCCAACGCGAAACATGCCATATATGTAGGCTGTAATAAAGCCATGGACGCTATCAATACACTTCGAATGATCTCAAACAATCAGTCGATTGATAAGGAAATATGGAAGGATGCTTTCTTCGAGAATCAGACGGTCGAGCATGGTCATTGCAAGCAAGAGTTTTCGCCTCAGTACGGAATTCCATCAAGCGCCGTTCCAAACAGAGCGTCTGTTTACTGTATAGAGGCAATGCCAGGGACAGCAATGCATCTTAAAGACACGGCCGACAAGCTCGGGCTGCAGGAATCTCTCCTGGTCACCAATACTGCCATGTCGTCCAAGACTGGCTCCGTCTATTTCCCTAAAGTGACAAGCAAGGTTGGAACAGAAGGACTGGGTATGAATGTTTGTGCTCGTTCCAAAGAGAAATGCCAACAAGTACCTCTTTACACCCTTGATTCATACCTTGACGAGTTTGCGAAAGACAGGACTGCATCCATTGATTTGTTAAGCATCGATGTGGAAGGCTTCGACTACAAAGTACTCCTGGGAGGAGTGAGGACGTTACAACGAGTGCGTTACATGGAATTCGAGTACAACTGGAAAGGTGCGTGGCGAAAGCATACGCTATCAGAAGCCATTGGCCATCTCAAGTCACAAGGCTTTGGGTGCTACTTTGCGGGGACCGCGGGACACATTTGGCGCATCACGGATTGCTTTCTGGATTATTACGACCTACGCTTCTGGTCGAACGTTGCATGTGTCAATTGGAAAGATCCTGTGATAGCACCTATGGCCCGTCATATGGAGGGACTTTTTCAAAAGACGCTCCAGCTTGGGACGGATCTGCAGATTGTTGTTCCGTAGTCATAGCAATATCCGCCGACAAGGTGATTTCAATTTTCCTAACAATTTGCCCTTGTACAGTACTACTAACGTTAGTAGTATGATCGTCCCAACAACCGTGAAACTGTTTCAGAACTGTTCACAACATATTTCTAGTAGTAATTTATTGACATAAACAAAGTGTATCATCATGAATAATTCCAAGCGTGCAATCTTAGACACCATAATTTGGCGAAGAATGGTTCTTCAAAAGTTCAGAGGTTTCAGTACTACTGGTTTCGTCGTCACCGGAGTTGACTGTCTTGTCCGAAGTCAAGTGGAACCATGGTGTAGCTGGGCAACCCACCCAGACACTCTTCTCCTCAAGAGCCTCACCGGTCATGGCAACAGACTTTTCCAACAATTGTGATCCCGCTTCCATGTAAACTCCTTGTTGCACTCGCGACCTGCATCGCAAAGTACAATCATTTTCGATGGTGATCTTGGCAAGATCGAATTTCCCTCGTGTGTTCAAGTGACACACCATTGAGGCGCAGTCAATGACGCAGCGGTCTCCAATGGTGACCAAATCAGGCTCTGGCATGAAGGGATCCGCGCCAGTTGGGTACAAGCAAACATCCCTTCCCACGTTGCCTCCGTTCAAACGGAAATAGTAATTCATGTAGGGAGTTCCGAAAAAGAACTGAAGAAAGTTGAACCGGCTGAACTTCCGAATCTTGCAGATAAGTTGATACAGTTCCCAACGTTGACCGTAAGAGGAAGTGTCGTAGTTGTATGTTCCCTCCTGGCGACGTCCAATCAATGTCCATTTAGCCGAAATCTCAATGAGCAACCATGTAAATACCCTCAGAATGTTGACCCAAAAGTAGGAAAAGAGAACAGCAACATATACGGTGAAGAAGTTGTATTGAATTCTTCCGTAGTCTCGAACCCATATGGGTCCATAAAGAATCAATGCAGCAGCATGGATTGAGAGCAGCAATGACAAGGAATGGAAAATGGCACAGAACACCTTGATACTGGCTGAAAGAGCCGCCATCATCGCAACTGGCCAGGAAAAGTACGTTGCTTCGCGTTTGTAGATAGCCTTTCCGAAAGGTCGCAAAGTCGATGAGTCTCCTTCCAAGAGTTTCTCGGTGACCGTAATACCCTTCGAAGTGGGGAGATCGGCCGTGAACGATTCGCTTCCTCGTTCGAGACAAGTGGGTTTTCCGCCTCGAGATCCAAACCAAACACTCTTCTCGGGCAGGTAGCATCCCTCTGGAGCTACAGAGTTCGAACCCAATGTCGCTCCTTTACCCACTATGGTTCCAGGCAGAACAACGCAGTTGTCTGAAACGTTTGAACCAGCACAGAGAACAACCTTTTCGGAAGAGGTCACAGTCGTTGTAAACATGATCGACCTTGACCCAAAAACAACGTCGTCTCCAATCTCAATCATTTCAAAGGCCCCAGAGAACACAGGCTGGTGTCCTGGCCAGAATACTCGCTTTCCGATTTTGGCACCGAGCAAACGGTACAAACAACTGACAAGCTCATAGTGGCGTCCAATGATATCAACCACCGCTTGAATTTTGCTGCGAGAAAACAATCGAGCAGCCAAGTGATATCTGAGTAGCTCCCATTCAGAGTGATTGTTCCTTGGGCCGGCTTCGAACTTTCCAATGAAGAAATATTTGACAGTAAGAGCACCAGCCATGTAGAAGAATGGAGACAGAATAGCTCGGGCTACACGAATTCCAATGTAGAAGGGGATTCTTTCCCGGGCACAGAGCCATTGCATGAGATCACTCGGGGTATCAAACCCTTCGCCGACCAAACTCTTGCAAGCAACCATCCAAAACAAAATGAGGAATGGTGGGATTTGCGAAAAGCAATTCACAGCGAAAGACAAAGGACCAGCGACGACTGTTTGGAGCATGAAACTTGGTTCAGGAAGCAATTGACGATTCACCTGCGCGAACGAATCGTTCAGAGCACCAACATCATAACTGGATGTGGCAGGCCCGAGGTGGGAGTTGTCAGGGATGGAGGTGCCAGGTGCAACCACGGATCGGATTCCAACACTGGCATTTCTCCCAACTTTCACTTCTGCCAAGAACATGGCTCCGTTGTCAATTCCGAAGCCGCGCAGAGTGGACATTTCAACTGCAGCATAGTCCCCAACTGTAACAAGATCAAATTCGGCAATATCAGCCTCAAGACTAATTCGGGCACCTTCTCCAATATTGGCTCCAAGCAATCGATAATAGAAATTCAGCATTTCCTCGCTTGAACCCCAAATACCTCTGAGAAACAATTGTCGGCAAATGTCAACAAACCACCATCGGAGGTAATATGAGCTCCAAATGGGGTATCGACCAGGTCGATAACGCCCGATGACAACCCATTTGATGGCCACAAATACCAATGGAGTAATAGTAATCCAGCAAACGTGGAAAGCCAGGTATGCCATGATGAATGTTCCCACATTTCGATCAGAGGGGACCACGTCAAGAGTTCGGAGAAGAACCGCAAAAAACAGGAGATACCTGGAAACTTGCCAAACTGGGAAGACGACAAACATGGGCATCAATTGCACCAACATGGCCCACCAAGTCACTGAAGGAGGGAGTCGCTTGGAATGGAAAGCGGCACCATGGTCATCCAAACCGTCAATGGGCGATGCAAGATCACTGGAGGCATCACTGTGACCCTCGGCAGATCCACGCTTTCGTACCAATTGTGCAAGATCTGCAATCGATGGATGGTGGAAAATTTCTGCACCTGCACAACTAATTCCAAATTCCTTCCGGATCTTGCTAGCCAATTGCGATGCAAGCATGGAACTACCACCAAGGTTGAAAAAGTTTGCATGTGGGGCAGGGGTGTAGTCAAGGTCAAGTAGACGGACAAACAAGTTCTGGACTGCACGGGTTACAGGGTCAAGTTCCTCCGTCGACGAGGAACTGTTAAGGATATTCTCCAAAGCATCTCCACTCTTTGGCTCGGGAAGGGTCGATTTTCCGTTCAATTCCCCCTTCACAAGTACGAAATAGGAAGGCACGGCATAACCATCGAGGACAGTTGGGGCGATTTCGGCAACCTCTTTTCTGTCAATGTTGCTCAAGTAGCAAACGAGGGCACCACTTCGCTCGGAGCTCTGGACTACCTTGACAGCACCATTTTTGTGGTGACCCAATGCACTCTTCAATTTCGATTCGACGATTGCTGCCGATACCGATACAGAAGCAACCGGAATAGGAGACTTCAAGGAAGCACCTTGCGGAGGGCAGGTGCCTTCGTAGGTTCTCTGGAGAGTTGTCATGGTATCAGACAGCTCAGGCAAACCAAATCTGGTACCAAGGTTTGTACGGAGAAGCTTGTTGGTGTTGTTCTTGGGCAAACCATCCAAGAAAACGAGACACTGAGGCCACTTGGGTTGAGCAAGGCGAGTCGACAAGTGGGAATGCAGCTCCTTCAAATCGATGCGAGGATGTCCAGATTCCATGACAATAACAATGCCAACAACCTCCTGGAGGACATCATGGTTAGCACTGAAGGCAGCACAAGCTTTGACACGAGGGTGAGCCGTCACGGACTCTTCAACTTCCATTGGGCTGATAATCTCTCCTCCACGGTTGATTACCTCCTTGGAGCGGCCCGTGATGTACAAATATCCGTCTTTGTCGAGGTAGCCGAGATCACCAGTGTTGAACCATCCACCCTCTAGGAAGGACGGAGGAGAAGGTTCATCAGGGTTTGTTGCAATTTTTCCGTATCCTCGGAAACAAGGTTCCCCACGAACACAAATGGGTCCCTCTTGTCCTGGTTGGAGAGGCTCCATGGATTCCAAATTCATGATGGCAACCTCAGGCCCGACTGCTACTCCGGATGTTCCAGGTTTGCTTAGATCATAAGTAGCTGGAGGGCTACTGATGGGCATACATTCAGTCATTCCATAACTGGGTAGAACCGTAGCTTGCTGGAAAGAGTTTCGCAGTTGAATTGCAAGGGAAGGCAACAGCCCTCCAGCCGCATTTGCGATCATGCGAAGCTTGGGAGACGGGCACTGTTCGGGGTCGTGCGATTGCAAAATCAATTGATGCATCGTAGGAGCAGCATAGTACCATGTGAACGACTTCTTCGCGAGAAGGGCCCAGAAAATGGAAGGATCAAAAGAAGGGCAGCAAATGACTGCACTTCCCGAAATGAAAGGAGAAAAAATCTGACGAACAATTCCTCCGACATGAAAGAGGGGCATGAGGTTGCAGTTGACATCTGCAGGAGTGAGATCCCATGACAATGCAATCGTCGTGGCAGCTGTGAGCATGTCACCCAACTGGTGTGGCACCAACTTTTTGTTTCCTGTGGTCCCTGATGTGAACAAAACCAATACCTCATCACGGGCCTTGTTTGGCTCTTTCTTGCATCGGCCTTGATGCAACGGGGGCAGGACAGAGACGGTCGAAGCCGCCTTGTCGTCTTTGAAATGCAACGACAAAGGAGTCTTGGGCATACTCTTGGGTACGACGAGTCGGAAAATTCCAGATTCGAAAGGACTGGGAACGAGTCCAACAAATGGAATATTCAGTTTTTCGGCAGATGCTTGCACAAAGGAGAAGACTTTGTAGTCATCGAGGATAGCATTGGCCTTCCCAGCACTCTCCATCACACAAAATCGACTGTCAAGCTTGATATCGACACCGTCGGTCTCGAGGTCAACAAAGTCCCCAGTATACGGTCCGATAACCAGGTCAGCTCCACATCGAAGGAGATCTTCTTCAAGTTCTGCAGGTGCGCCATTGGCTGACAAAGGTACACTAGTGGCCCAATTGGCGGTAGCGACAATGCAAAGAGCAAGCTCAGGTCCGTTTGGCAAAACGAGGGCAACACGGTGGCCACTGCCGAAGCCAAGGCGATGAAGAGCAGGTCCAAAATAAGAAGCACAAAAATCATGGACTCTTTCGTGAGAAATAGCCGAGCGTCCATCAATAGAGGCAAGGGCTACAGTAGACGAACGAGGGATGGCAGAAGTGAACGTAGGATACAAGGGCTCAATTGTCTTGGCCACCTCGGATCCTAGGATGGACCCATTGGCTTTGACAAGGTGTCGGGTCTTGGCAAGGATGGAAGGTTGTCCATCGTTGCTGGTGTCGTCCCGACGAAACAACGACTGGAGCATGTTGATGGGAAGCTGAGCTCAGAAACGAACGATCTCTGAGAAAAAAAGTGTGTGACCAACGTTCATATGCGGAAAGCGGGAAGGAGGTGGTGATGGACGACCTGAGTTGGGGTTCGTCCAATCAAAGTGAGATTCACCCGAGATTCGATATCGCTGTCCAAGGAGTAACGTGTAGAGACAAAAATGCCACACCTTGGAAACTGCACTTGCATGATGTGTTCTACGTACTACTGCTGCATGTCATCAATGGACTGCAAATTGGAATCTCGTGTAGAGAGCAGTACGAGTACAGCCTCTAAAGTTACCATATCAAGAGTATAGAGAAACCGATCAACTCCGATTTGTTGGGAGACGTGGATCTTGCTTGAAGTATGGTGGAACTCGTAGTGGTTCCGTAGCAGCCTCCTCGTCATCATGAAAAGAGCAAGAAACTCGTGCGAGCAACTCCGACGAAAGACTACGTGTTTTGTGAAAATACGCAAGTTGATTATCGTTCACCTTTTAACAGTACACCAAACTCTCTAGATTCATGGGAAGAATCAGAAGATGACGCATCCACTACACGATGGTTCTCAAAGTGAAAATGTTGCCAGCAGACTACTTGTCGGAAAGAGGATTGGACTCTTCTCCCCACAACACCATCTTTCTAGCCCGCCCAGCACATTTTTTGTCTTTGACTATTACTAGAGTGATACGAGTTCATGATACCTTGACGCTGTTGTCCATGATGACCGTTGCTATGAAGTCCACAAACAGTATCACGAGCAGTCGGTGAGTCAGTTTTCGTGTTCGTAGACGCATGTCCGCCGGCCTGATCGGGGTAGTAGTCGACCAAGTCCAATCTCTTGGTGTTGCGCATCGACATCGTGGTGTGTTGATGATGAATGTGTTGTGAAGAAGCTGCATTTTGCGAAATCCTCGTGAGGCCCATTGCGTCGGCCAACCTATAGGACATTTCCCCCTCCTCTCCTTTCAAGGAAAGTAGCGTGTAGAGTAGTTCGTAGAAAATATTCGACTTAGAAGTACACCAATCTGTGATCAGTGTGGGGCCAATCAACAACATCGAAAAGGAGCTACTCTTCGGGACGGTTTGTGCTTGTTCGAATACCCCACCAATAAGAGGTTATCTCCCGCTGAGTGTGGAGCTTGTTACAATGAAAGCAAAACTCTACATTTCGTCGGAGGGTATCTGGCCATTTTCGATTCAAACTCCGTCCTGCCGAACATAAGCAATACAATTTACAGGACAGCCGAAAACAGAGCATTTTTGCGCAAATATGAAAACGAAAATACTGGATGTAGCTTTTTGAGTTTTGCTGTCTATGAGAGGGTGCTAGAAACTAGATTACGGCGTTGGTGGACAAAATTAGGCCATCCAGGCAGGGGAGCGGAATCCCATTCCAGGGTACTTGGCGGCGGCTCCAAGCTCCTCCTCAATGCGTAGCAATTGGTTGTACTTGGCAGTGCGCTCTCCACGGCAAGGAGCACCAGTCTTGATTTGTCCAGTGCACAAACCAACGGCCAAGTCAGCAATGTAGTTATCCTCAGTCTCTCCAGATCGGTGACTGGTCATGACTCCCCATCCGTTTTGCTTGGAAAGCTTGACGGCATCGATAGACTCAGAGATGGATCCGATTTGGTTGACCTTGAGCAACAAGCAGTTGGCAGCCTTCTTCTCAACGGCCTCGGCAATCTTGAGGGGGTTGGTGACTGTCAAGTCATCTCCGACAATTTGGACCTTGTCTCCGACCTCGGCAACAATCTTGGACCAGTTGGTCCAGTCATCTTGATCAAAGGGATCCTCAATGGTGACAATGGGGTACTTCTCGATGATCTTCTTGTAGAAGGCGATCATCTCGTCTCCGGTAAGAAGGAGAGAGGGGTCCTTCTCGGCGGACTTGAAGTCCAAGTCGTAAGCGTCTTGTCCAGAAACCTTGAACTCGGAACTGGCAACATCCAAACCGACGGAAACCTTGTCGGAGTATCCAGCGGCATCGGCGGCCTCCATGAGCATCTCAAGACCAGACTCGACGTCGCAAGGAGGAGCGAAACCTCCCTCATCTCCAATCAAAGTGGCATCTCCTCCGAACTTGGCCTTGATGATCTTCTTAAGGTTGTGGAAGACCTCGCAACCAATCTCCATACTCTCGGTGAAAGTCTCAGCTCCGGTAGGGATGACGAAGAATTCTTGGAAGGCAAGCTTGTTTCCGGCGTGCTCTCCTCCGTTGATGACGTTGAAGCAAGGAACGGGAAGAGTTTCAGGGATGGGGTTTCCGGCAATATCGGCGAAGTGTTGCCAGAGAGGAACTCCACGAGCGACGGCTCCAGCCTTGGAGGCGGCAAGGGAGACTGTGTTAAAAATAAAAGAAAACGACGAAATGGGTGAGGACACGTTGCGACACCAAAAGAATACAACAGGCATACAGATAATATACAGATAATAAGAGATACGGAAAAATGACCCAACATTCTTCCCATAATGGCACTCCTTTCAAAGGAAAAGAGGTACAAATGCACGCTAATCTCTAGGAAGGCAGGCAAATCCAAGCATAAACAAACCACAAGCAACAGGCAGACAAAAATACTCACTTCCGAGGATGGCGTTGGCTCCAACGTTGGTCTTGTTGGGGGTTCCGTCGACCTTGAGCATGACCTCATCAACAGCGCGAAGGTCAGCGACATCCATTCCCATGATGGCATCAGCCAAGACGGTGTTGACGTTCTCAACAGCCTTGGTGACTCCCTTTCCCATGTAGCGGGATCCTCCATCACGAAGCTCGCAGGCCTCGTAGATTCCGGTGGAGGCTCCAGAAGGAACACTGGCGGTCACGGTACCGTTGGCAGTGGTGATGTCAACCTCGACGGTAGGGTTTCCACGAGAGTCGATGATCTCACGTCCCTTAACGCCGGTGATGGCAGACATGGAGCGCTTTTGGGTGGCAGTGGCGACACTGCGGGCAACGGTGCGGGAGTAAGAGGTCAACATGGTGCTCAACGAGAAACTAGTAGATCCAAAAATTGGAGACAAAAGATTTTGTGACTACATGAAAAACCCTCTTCTCGGGATGGATGCGAACCTGCGACGGAAGAAAGTCCTACGGAAAAATTGGTACCAAATCTACGAGCGCCCGAACGGTCGGGTTCGGAATCTTCGCCGCATGCGGAAGATATGAGAGATCATGGGATACGCCGCATATCTTTCCTACAGGAACGACGTCACAGATCTTACGAGTACCATGTGGACGCTTTTCGTTGGACAATGGTCCGACGCACTTCAATAATGAGCTACCAGTGGCATCAACTACTAACAACAACTACTGTAGTCGAGCTACGAGTACAGGACATCAACCGAGTGGTGTCAACTGTCAACTAGTAATAATCAGCGCAAGATCGTCCGTTTTAGACAACATCACAACCAGTATACAACATCGGTCAGAACCACCTACTACTAGAGTAGTACAGTACTGGTTACAACATCACTGCTTCGAGTACAGTTCGAGTACGAGCAGCATAATATGAAAGATGGCAATGATATCTGTAGCAGAAGCAGAACTTGTCCGTGTTTCCTTTAAAGGAATTTAATTTTATGTATGGAAGAATAGAACCAAGTTCATTTCAGAATTCATGAATATTCGCATAACATTATCGAAATAGAGAAAGCTGTAGTCTCTTCTGCAGTTTTGTGCCTTTCTGATCTCGGCACTTTCACATTGGCGAAAGCTGCACCAGCAACTTTAGGATTCCTGATTCCTTTCAACCAACGGCGACTATGTGGTTAGGAGACGTAAATAAATTGTATGTGAGACATTTCCTCCACGCGCCCGCGAAGCCGTTGGATCTAAGTACCATGTGCACTTCACACGTTGAAACGCATCGCGATCTCACTTCCCTCACATAGTGCAGGCATGTCCGACCTCCCCCTCCTGGACACTACTGCATCGCTCCATTTCAGCACCGTGTTCTTTCTTTTCGGTTGCAACTGTGGTACCGTACACAAACATCCAAGGAGGATTTTACCTTGTTTGAATTCATCATCTTCTAGAACATGGACGATGCATCAAGTGTTGCAGGCTCTGTTGCCTCCATGAAGAAGTGGGGCATCCCACACAAACAGGCTCCAGAGATCACCTTGTTGGAGCGACTTGTTTGGGTCAAATACAAGTCGTATTGGTGGCCAGCTCTCCTTTATCATTCATATTCTGAACTTCAGCAACATCTATATGATCAACTAGATATGGTTCTCAAGGCACAATTTGCCATGGCCATTATGAGACATGCTCAAGACAAAGTCAAAATCAAGGTTGCACGACTCTTGGGAAGGTCCATGCTTGAGGTGGTGGAAGTGGAGGAAGACAACTTTTGTGAATTCTACTGGCAACTTCCCAATGTCCTGCCAAATGCTTGTTCTCTCGATCATTACGGGGATAACCTCGATCTCTTCTTTGATTTTCATCGGGCATTGGACCAAGTCGAAGATGTCATTCGAGAAGTCTCGGAAGAGAATTTTGCCTTGTGGCCCAATTCGGAACAAAAAACCTGGTTGGAACGAGCAGAGGCTGCTGTCGAGAAGCAAGGAGGGCGTGTGAGGAGCTCTTCGGCTGATTCCAAAGGAAACTTTTCCGCCAGTGATGTCAGCGTGTGGAGTTCCAAAAAGCATGGAGACAATGAATCTGTTCACAGAACTGGAATTGAAACTCGACTACATTCTAAACCAAAGCCAACCCAAAAGCAACAACACAAGTCAAGGAATGGCATTGTCAGCGACATATCTGTCTGCAGCTCCAAGCACTCATATTCTTCCAAGATTGACATGGAGGTGCAACCAAGCCCTTCTCACCTCACGAAAGCCTCCAGTCGATCGTCCAAGAAAAGCTTGAGTGGCAAATCACGCCGTTCCACGAAATCCAAAGTTTCGCAGGCCAATACAGAAGTTGTGGACAATCGGTCTTCTGCCCGGTACTCCAAGGGGGGATATAGTGGTTTCCCAGGGACCATTGAGCACGGGGTCTTGGATGAGGAAGAAACAAGAGAAACGTTTAGTACAAGATCGATTCCTGGATCGAATGCTCCTCCCAAAACAAGACCCCAGTCCCACTCTCAGCAGCAAGAAACAACTACTCGACGCCAGACTCCTGTCGGGCAAGTGGACATTGCCCCAACCGTGTCGGTTGGCAATTCCAATGACAAGGTGAAGTCACAAGAGGAAACGGAAACTGCTCTTGCAAACAAGCGCTTCAGCCCCATTCAGTTGTTGCCGGGGTTGGAAGGCGATGACATCATCCCAGGACTCTCAGCTCAAGTGGAAGGTGCCCGATCCACCTGGATGGGTGTCCTAGGATTCATGAACGAATCGAGGGAAGACCCGAACCTAACCGAGAACACTCCAAAAGACGAGACTCCAAGGGAAGGTGTCCGAAACACCTTGCCACACATCCAAGAAGAGTCTGCTCCTACGGATGCACGAAAGGAGTTGGTGTCGGCTTTGGCGTCGGGTGCGACTCCTCAAGAGGAAGCAGGACGGATCATGCAAGAGACCAAGACCAACCTTGGCTTTTGGCACAGCTTCACTTGTGGAGTAGGAGTTTAAAGGAGAACCTCGAAACTGTTTGCTTTGGGATGGAGAAATTCGGACAAGATTAAGTTTGGTAGTAGAGTAGAAACACCATCATATCACAAGAAGAATTAGCAACATGGTTAGTCTTTCACCAGATACAATTTGTTTAGAACGATACGAGTACTCTTAGGATTACAACAAGTGAGTTTGGCCCTCGATGTTGTAGTTTGGGTTGCCATTTCGTTTGTCTAAACTTTGGCTCACCCTGGTGGAGGGATATCTACGTTCTCACGTAAGGTTGAAGCTGCCCACCCCACCACTACGAGTACCTAAGGATGCAGCACGACGCCAAGCTTGTGAAGAGTGGAATCTATTAAAAAGGAATAGAGAGAACATGCTACAACTACTAGAAAGATCACTACTCCCTAGGATTCTAGCAGGTCAGCATCCAAAACCCAAGCAACCGATGTATAGTATACAGTCTTTCCCAGCAACGTCATGGAGATGTGCCACACAAGCAGTCCGACAGTGAACTACCGATACAGCACTCTAGGCCAATTGTATTGATAGCAAGGACCTAATCGGCAATTTAATAGTCACCACCAGCATCACCTCCTCCGAACATGTCCATACCGCCTCCCATATCGGCTTCCTCTTCTTCCTCAACCTTCTCTTCCTCAGGCTCAGCCTCGGCAGCTCCACCGGCAGCAGCAGCGGCAGCACCGCCACCGCCTCCTCCGCCAATCTTGGCAAGAAGTCCCTTTCCGGCCTCCATCAACTCTCCCAAGTCCTTTCCTTCAAGCTCGGCAAGAAGAGTGGAAAGACGGGCCTCATCAGCCTCAATTCCAACAGCGCTGAGGGCGGCAGTGACGTCCTCCTTGGAGGGAGTGGCGTTTCCCCCCAAAACAAGCATCATGTAAACGGCTAGGTGCTTCATCTTCTTTTTCTTGTTGTTGTTCTTGAGTTATTCTCACGTAAGGAGGTGCAAGCGTATTTAAGCAACGGCAGCAAGCAACTCTTTGAAACGTTTCGGGTTTGCCTTGGGAGGCTGGAGGGTTGGGATGGGCTGGGCTCTCCTACCTCTGTCCGTCGTACCACCGTCCACGCAGAGTAGTACTGGCGGTAATAGGTAAAAGGTGTGTGTTCCCCAAAAGGCAAGCAAAGCTTGACCTCCTCAGTCCGAAGTATCCAATCCCAAGCCCACTGGTGGCCAGTTTTATCTAACCGTGCGACATTTTCACTTAGAAGCATGAATGTAAGTATCCATGTCTCAAACGACACGGAAGCATGGTTCGTGGTAATAATGTGGTTGCCAAATTTCGCGACAACGATGAAAACGAAAAAAGACCCAGCAGTGTGTACCTTAGTATTGTACTAACTACTGGGATGAGCACTCCCCTGCTGTAGTTGTTGTTCCGATCTCTGTCCTCCTTGTCTGCCACATCGCATGTCCCCACTCCGACAACGCTTCGACTGTGGCAATAGTAGTGGCACTCGTAGCATTGACCTCGTTGCTCAGTCTTGCGTTTGATAGTGGTACTGTACAAGTACAACGTTAGTAGTTCCATCACCTCATTTCATCATGTCCCAAGATGTGTCGGATGAGCAACTCCATGCTTGGGTGGACCGATTGGCCGATTCGGAGGTGCGGGAAGTCTTGAATTACATGATTTTGTTGAATCCGGAGACGGTTCATCAAGCACTCAAGGTGGTACAACGAGCGAGAGGAACGATAGGATTGCCTCCCCCTCCAACCACGTCGGGTCTCGTACCTTTGTCGCAACCTTTGACACCTTTGCCCGAAACGGCTCCTGTTTCCATTGTCGACACTACTCCTGCTGCTCCTGCTGTTGCTGTTGTTGAGGATGGCAACGATCAACCCCATGTTCAGGAAGCAACACCAATGGCGTCATCTTCCACACCACATCAGATTCCAGAACCGCCGGAGGACGATCTTGGCAGTCCAGAGCCTTCACGACGGAGCTCCAGAGAAATGTCATCCCAACAAAGCCATGGCAGTTCCAGGAAGCGAAGAACGGCCAAGAGCAAAGCCTTTAAACTCTTCATTCTATGTTCCAAAAAACCGGGGTCCAAAAAGCAAGCGCAGGATCAAGATAGAAGTATGATGGTTTGCAAAAAGGCCGGGTTGCTACCCAAAATCGTTCTGAAGGAAAGGGATACAGACTTTGCTGCGGAGCTCATGGATATTTCCTTATTGAGGGAGTTTCCTCAATTCTTTTACCAGTCGACCGAACGTGATGCGACGCCACATTTTCTTGGAAGTTTTGATACGGTGCATGAAATGTACAGGAACCGCCAATTCAATGAAGATGTCTTGTATGACAAACTGAGGCCCGCAACAACACCTGCAACATCCACAGCCATTCCGGTGACTTCAACACCATCTGCGAGGGATACTCCCCTTATGGACAACACTACTTCTCAGATCCCCAAAGAAGTGTCTCATCCTTCTCCTGCGATACCCAATCCGAATCGCTTGGACAATCTGTTCCGTCAGACCTCTGATTTTATGTCCAAGAACAACAAGAAACCTCTTCCAGACTATGAGGAGTCAAGCGATGATTCCACAACGATGCACAGTGCACGGATAGCCGCTCAGAATGGTTCTACCAGTGATTTGAAAAACGACGCTTCCAAGCCCGAATCGTCCGACAGTGCTTCCATGGATAGTGGTAAGGACTTTAACACGCCTCGACCCGTCGTGGATGAAGCGCAACGGGAGCAAGATATTGCAAGTGGAATCCCCGAATTTTTGGCCGGTATGAATCAACCCAAGGAGATGGAAGATGACGATAACATGTCGTTGGGTGACGATCCACAGGCGATTTTTGATCCGCCCAAGGCAATCAGTGCCACCCCACTATTGGATGCTGCCAAACGAGCCGCCGCGCAATTGCAAGCGAGTGGACAGGCACTGCAATCGCCGCCACCAACGCAACCAGCTCCTGTCACTCCAGCCCCAACACCTGCACCTACGCCTGCACCTGCTCCAGCTCCGGTACAACCACCAATGCAACCACAAACACAGCCGCAGCCAACCGCAGATCCGTTGTTGCATCAGACCATTGGATCGGGCAAGACTACATTGCAACCGTTGCCGCAATCAACACCAGCGAGAACACCGGAACCAAGCGAATCTGGAAATGTCAGGGCTGGCATTGGTTTCCAGAATGAGACGGTGACTCTCAAGCCCGTCGCTTCGCCACAAGCCATGCCTACTCCAACGTCGAATGGAACGCCAGCTCAACCTGTGGCTCCACCTCCAACACCAGAGACAAGCGGCGCAAACAATGTTGTCAGGGGAAATATTGGGTTCCAAAATGAGACTGTGGTGTTGAAACCAGCGGGGTCGCGTCAATTGCAGCAACTGGTATCAAGGGCGGCAAACGTACAGAATGCTTCCCCACAATCCGTGGCACCAACGCCTCAACCGCCTACGCAAACGTCTTGGATGGACAATGCGGCAAATGCTACCACTCCCACCCCTCCTGCGGTTCCCATTGTCCCTGCTACCAGCGGTGCTACGTCGTGGATGGAAAATGCTGCGAGTGCTGCGGCTCCACCTGTTGCAGCTCCCGCTCATGCTCCTTCCACGAGCGTCGCCCCTCCTAGCGCTTCATCATGGGTTGAGAATGCTACAAGCTCAGCTAGTCCAGCGCCCCCTACCTCGGCACCGGCAATGACCAGTGCTCCGAGTGCAACTTCCAGTGCCCCTACATCGGAAACCAACAACGAGCCCCAACGGCACATGGACAGAAAGAAGTCTATGGAACGCAAGTTTCCGGAACGAGGTTGCTATTTGGTGTATGATGCTGTCCGGGCAGAGCTGAATATTTATTTCTCTGAAATTCCCATCGTCGGGGCAGTAGGAGTTTGGACCTGCCCTCATATGTTGGCATTCCAGCAAGCTCAGGGATTCGGAAAGAGTGAGCTGATTGGGAATTGTGCCGAGGGCGTCCAAGACAGGCAGCGGTATTATGAAGGTTGGTGTCAATTTGTCAAGGCAGCAAAGAGTATGGAAGCAACGTTGACTGTGTTGGATGTTGGTGTGCCGGTGGATTTTTATTTGTATGACAACGGATCCACAATCAAGGTTACCGGGGATGAATTCGAGACATCCGATGTTGATGCAGTGGCATGTGTTCCGCGTGGGGCAGAGTTTCCGATGGGTCTCAAGGGGAAGAAATGGTCCAAGGCAGCCAAGAAGATAGGATCCGTTGCCCTCTTTCGAGCATTGAGCAACAAAGATGGAGAATCTTCATATCAGGATGGATCTTTTTCTCAATTGGACACAGGTGCACCACCTACTATTCCGGAAGAAGATGGCATGCCTTCTCCTCAACCCGCCAGACAAAAGATCCCACAATCGCAACCCCATGTCGAGGCAATGGCACAACAGCAGGCGCCACCAGCCCCAGTGGCTGCTGCGCCACTGCCACCGCAACCGCAACCCATTGTGGAACCTCAGCAGGTCCAGCAGGTCCAAAATGGGTCTCAACCAGCACCAGCTCCATCACAAATGATGCAGCCGTCACAGCCAATGATGCAACAACCCCAACAATACGATTACCAATATGCAAATCAACAGGCCCCAGTACAACCTCAAACCGAGCAAATGCAGTTTGCTCAAGCACCAGGTACACCGCAGGCTATGATGCAACAGCAGCAATACCAATATGGGACCCCACAAGCATCTGTCCCGCAACAAATGGCTCAGGCACCACAGGGTATGATGCAAGCTCAACAATACCAATACGCATCGCCACAAGCACAAATGCAACCTCAAATGCAACCACAGATGGTCCAGCCTCAACAGCAGGCTATGATGCAGCCCCAGCAACAATATGCAAGTCCACAAAACTATATGCAACAGCCAGTGGTTGTGGAGCCCGCACCCACGCCTGCTGCAGTGGCTCAATCTCCACCACCAGCTATGGAGGCTGCCCCAGCCAACGAAGCCCCCATGACCAATACAGAAGGGGGGTATTCGTCGTCAGCTTTGGCGCCAATCCCTCCTGGCGGTGCCTGCTATTTATTGTATGAACCTGGATCGTCGGGACGGTTGGTGGAACAATACAGTCAAACACCCGTTCCTGATGCCATCGGTCGTTGGGTTCCAGCGGGGAACAAGAAAATTGCTGGTTTCAAGTTCAAACAAAATCTCGGGAAAAATGTTTTGATCGGCAACTGCGCAGCGGGTGTGCAGGGTCGAAAGAATTACAGCAGCGGGTGGTGCCAGTTTGTTCGAAGTGCTCGCGTGATGGAAGGGGAAGTAATGTTGTGGGATCCAATCGGGAAAGGCCTAATGGTGGATGTTTATGTGTACCAGAATGACAGTCGACCTGCGCACCAAACCATTCGTCTGCAGCAAGGCGTATCGGTAAATGTGGAAAAAATCCTTGCCGTAGCCTGTATCCCGAAGAACACACCTTTCTTCGAAGGGATGGGTGTGGATATTCTTAAGTGGCTTGCAGATGGTGGGAACTACGGTGCTTCAAGTCGATTCTAGTAATTACAAACCTTGTTGTTCAGCTTTTCTGGTTTCCTACAAAACCTGCCTTCGATTCTCATAGTTTGGTTTCAGTCTTTAGGTGACTACAGTTCATCAGTCTTCACCCAAAATGCCGCCAGTGAACTGAACGTTGGTCCAGACCACTCAATGGCATCTCTACCCAGAACAAAAACGACCGTTCCGTTGAACGCCTTATATTCCTGTAGGTGCTTGAGATTTTCTTGTAGCTCAGGCCCAGCATTTCTTGGACCAAAAAGCACCCAAACAGTATCTGAAGAATTAAAACCTTGGTCAGCACATTTTTTCAACTTGTCTGCCACCTCTTTAGCTGTTATTCTCGTGCTTGCCCCATGTTCACTAAATTTGACTTCTTCCAAAATTCGTGAACCACCATTATACGAGAAGTTATCAAATCCAGGTTGGCTGTTGCAAGTCTTGACCACCACATAGTCGTTTGGCTCAGTGTCAATATACGGCCTTACACCACCAGGCATATTTTGCAACTTCTCCTTCAAGCGTACGAAATCAAACAAATGCGGGTGTTGGAGTGACGGAATATGCACTACTGCGTTTTGCGATGTGCTCTTGGTCAGTGTCTTGCTGCTTTGGCCATACCAATCGGCAACAGGACATGAATCCTCGTTCGGGTGGGCAAGCCTATACGCCCAGCGTCGCAACAGCTGAAATCGAGTGTGGAACATCTTATATGAATACCCGTCACTGCGATTCCCCCAGCGAAACAGATCCAAAATCGCACTCCAGATGGGGTTGAGCTGGCGCTTCAGGCTGTGCCGCTTCATATCTTCACACCAGTATTTTAAATATATCGGGGAAAACACCGGGACTGCACGCCGTCTATTCAAGTCACTGATTCCATTGATCGCAAATCCAGTTTTGATATAGTAAGATAACGATTTTCCATGAAACTCGTCATTGAGAGGTACACTTTCGCCAAGGATTGACGCCGCAAGCAAACGTAGAACAGATTCAGTGTTCTCCAGGGCAGGAAGAGTTACCCAATCCATTGCCTTGTCCTGTAATCTCTTCAGAGCCGGCTCCACCTGAAACGTGGACCATTCATTCTCAGAGTCGGGTAACACTTGGATACACTCACCCATTGTACGAGCATGCCAGTTGCACACCGCCAAGAAAAATAGGACAATGCGTCTTAGTTCAGGTTCGTTTTCGGGTAATCTTGAGAGGAACCAAGCTTCTGCATCCTTCAGTGGCTCTAATGGAATCCATCGAATCGCTCGATCAGACTGGGTAGTACCGTCAGTGTTCCCCGCAACTTTCCAAACGGGCTCCCAGTCCAGGGTGGTAACAATGAGACGGAAACCAGAAGTGGCATTGTTTTTGTCCAACAAGGCTTTGCATCCATCCAGTAACTCTAAGAGTGCAGGATTGCTCAACTTTCGAATCTCGTCGAGAAGCAGAATCACGTCATGTGGATGTTTTGGAACCTCTGACTTTGATGATTGCGAAAACACGCACAGAGCAGTTTCTAGGGAAATAAAATCATTTCCCAACTTCTTGTAGAACTCTCCAGCAAAGTCGCTAAACGCCATTTGCTTGCGGCGACCCGGGCCAAAATGCAAAATACGAACCACAGTTGGGAGAATACCACCCAAAGACCTCTCTCTTTCCAGTAACCCAGAATCAGAGTTGAAGCCTACAAATATTGCCCTGCCCTTGTGGCGGCGGACCAGATAACCCAAGAAGTGAGTTTTGCCACATCCCGGAGCCGCATATGTAGCCGCAAAGGCCCTCTGTTCCCTCCCGTAGCTAGGGATACTGCTTCTGTACGAATCAATATAATCCTCGGCAACGTCCACAGCTGACTGTCGATTCCATGTATTGTCATCAAATACAACCTGCTCAGGATGATATTCAGCAAGTTCTGTTTCTGGAAAATTAGGTCGAATTTCATCAATGATTTTCTTGACTTCTTCCACATCCAGCTCGCGGCCTAGCCACAACAAAACAGTGGGGTCATTCAAAGGGAAACGCATCGGACGATATTATTTGGAGAGAAAGTGAAAATAGAACAAGAAACGAAGCGAGGTGAGACAACATGTAAGCAGCATGGCCATCATACCACACAAGTAGATCGGTGGGGATTCCAAAGGAATGATCAGAATGTACCTGACTGATTACGTACCAGTCGTATCCGAGTCAGGGGTTGCCTTCTTGTTTGGTGCCACCACAATCAAGGGATGAGCACTGGATGTGGGTGGAGTCTGTTCCCTCTTATATTCCGCAATCAAATCTTCCAATGTCTTGCCTGGGTCAATCCAATTCCCTTTAGCAAAAGGTGGTTGAGTGCCAGGGGAGTAGACGTACAACTTGTTCAACGGAGCGTCGAGCTTGAGTTTCGCGTTGACAACTTCTGCCAAAGCATCAACATCCTCGGGTAGTGGTGTGATCTTAAAAGCTCGTCCATCCGGCTGCTCCTGTTCCTCGTAGTAGAGCTGAACCCAAACAGAAGATGCTGGACACGTCGTTTCGGGAGCAGATTTCTCGACCGTTGCCGCATACTGCAACGGACAAACGGAACCACGAGAGCCCAACAAAGGAAACACCCAACCATCCACAACTACCTGTTGGAATTCACTACCAGTACTTGTACCTCCTCCAGTACTTATAGCTGCACCTGTGCCTGCACGAGTAGCAAACCGAGAAGGAGATTGAAAGACTGCTAGTAGGAGTAGTCCCACTAGCCCTACCTGTGCTACTCTTAGCAGTAAATGTGCACCACGACAAGCTCTGATGTTGGTCACAGGAATCTTACAGTGAAGCATGCATCCAATCAACGCTGCTGTTGTGGCAAACTGTTTTGGGTTTGGGAAGCTGCTGTTGTTCTGTTGTGTTGTTGTATGTTGTTGTTGTGTTGTTGTGTTGTGTCGTGGTGTTGTTGGCCGTTGTTTACCGTCCCAGGTACAGTACGAGTAGAGTTCTTTTGTTACTGCAATAACAGAGGTAGGGTACGTCCTCGCTTCATCGCGGCAAAATCTCAGTACCACCCTTCAATGTTGTTCAGCTTTCTGGTTTCCTGCAGTTGGCTCCTTGGCTCCTTGTGGCTTGCTACGAGTAGCTTGTGGGTAGCTTGCTCAGTTTGACTCATGCGAATGAAAGAGGATTGGGTCATTCATGTTATGTCGCTACGATGTCTTGGGGTAATGTCTGACGTTTGCTTCCGATATCCACCAACGCCCAACAAACAAGCGCGAGATCATCACCACCCTCTCATCATCAAAAATACTGCACATCTTTTGCACAAGTCTCCAGGCGTTGTCTATTGCTGTTGTATTCCGTTATTCAACGACTGAGTGTAAGTGCAAGGATGACAAACGGTACAAGGTCTTTGCCCAGTCTGGGAATGCTCGCCAAATCTACTACTTCTGCTGTAGTTCTCGGGGGCGCTCTGTACTTTGCCTACCAAGTCTACTTGGAGTGGAAGGAAGAGCATAACTCTCACAAGAAGAAGGGGAAGCGTGGACCTTCCAAGCCTGCCTCCAAACCTCCTAGTGACGTGGATGGACTGATCTTGGAGCGCTTCGAAAGCAGTGTCAAGCACATGAAGACAGAATTGGGTAATGTTCCCCAGACTTCGCAATTGGAGTTCTACGCTTTGTACAAGCAGGCAACGTTGGGAGAGGCTGATGAGTACTTTGGTCCATCCGGAAAGGAGCCTGTACCCCCTGCCTACAACATTGTAGCAAGGGCCAAGTACATGGCCTGGAAGGAGTTGGCTGGAATGTCCAGGAATGCTGCCATGCAACAGTACATTGACAAGGCGGTCCACTATGAGTTCACTAGGAGTATCATGATTACTGGAACGGACAGCGATGAGCTCGGCCTCGAGGAAGAAGATGGTGGCGTCATGGATTTTGCCGGTATGGGTATGCGCCAAAGCACACTTGCTGGTGTGGAAGAATCGGATGAAAAGGGGGCAGCGGCCTCCTCTGCGGCACATCCTCTACACGAAGCCGCCCGAACCAATAATGTTGCCGAGCTGACGAAATTGTTGAAAGAAAAAGGAGCCGATGCTAACGCTGTTGATGAATCCGGTCAGACGGCATTGCATTTGGCAGCTGATGCTGGGCATCATCAATGCATCCAAGTCCTTGCAAAGCATGGCGCCAATGTGCAAGCCGCTGACAATGATGGCATTAGTGTTTTGCAAGCCGCAGTCATTGGAGGTGATGTAGAAGCTTGTCGTCTCCTCTGCCTTTTGGGGGCGAACCCTGACCAGCCGGACAGTGACGGTGACACTCCCCGAGATTGTGCCCATGATGACCCTCTCCTCTCTGAAATTCTCTTTCAAGCTAGTATGGGAGAGCTCCAAGTGGACCCTGATTTCCTCCTTGATGGTACAGAGGAAGCTGAAGGAACTCCTGCAAGCAACTGATAGCCTACAATTGTTGACGTTGTGAATCTGAAATCGAACCAACCTATTTTCAGTGATTGTTGTGCTGCTCTGGTTGAATCCATTGGTGTTTAGCTACCTAGTTTGGTAACAGTACAAAACCATAACTTGAGTCTATCCTGTGCCATGTGAACACATATTTCCATTTGACTGAAACATTGATGATATCAAACAATTTGTATCTTGAAGGGATTCGACACAGGGCTACCCGTAGGGACGGCGTCGGAGAATGTGGTTTCTACAGCAAAGCGAGCGTTCCTTCGTCTGCGCGTTGACATCTCCAAACCTTGACTGGAAAGCAAGTTCTCGGTTTCTCTTTGGGCAACTGGGACAGGCTCTCGTTCATCAATGCCCGGTTTCCGAAAACGCATCCACAGAAAAACCCCAGCCAGCAAAAAAATGATATAGATCCCAAAATCGATATTCGAGCTTTCGTGAACTTCAGGGGGGATATCGAGCCCACTGTAGCCTCCGCTGGGTCCTGACACTGCGGGGGTTGACGGGGCCGAAGGCTTGGCTTTCACGGGAGAACTGGTGGGAGATTTATGTAAATCCAACGGTGAGATGGCAGAATCTCCCACCTCACCACTGCTTGCATTCCACGCAACACCAGAGTTTCCCGAATGACAGATATCTCCGCCATCGGCACTCATTGTCCAGAGCGCCACTTCTTGTCTAGATGATGAATTACTTCCAAAGAAATCTCCCGTGGTTTGCCCATAAAGAAGCACCGCATTTCGATCTTGCAAGAATTCGATTCCTGCTAGCTCATCGTCGGCAGATGTGCCGACCTGACGAGCCCATTCGAGTGACCCCGTTTCTTTGTCGACCCTGGCTACAAAGATATCCTTTTCACCAAAATAGGTACCTGTTGCTTCCAGAGGTCCACCCTCTACCGACCCACCAACATATATGTTTCTCCCATGCACAGTACAATGAGACGCAAAGCTCGCATTCGCAAACTTGGCAGAAAATTCGTGGACCCATACGAGGGACATGCCAGGCAACCGATACTGTGCCACGAAGGCTCGAACCCGATGTTCATCATTGTCTTTGGAGTTGGCCTTTATGGTACTTTCCGTTGCCCCCACAATGAAAAGGTGGGCGTTTCCTGCGGCTTCATCTGTTTCCTTGTGGTTGGATTCAAAGCAACTGCCCAGAATCCAATCATTGTCGAAATTCCCAACTCGAGCGGAACGGACTATGGACCCATCGTCATAGGAAAGAACAGATAGGAAGCCATCCATCTTGTTGTCTCCGTTTGCACTGTCGCCTACGAACGGGCCGACACCTGCAGTGGAGCCCGTCACAACGAGAAAATCATCAAAAGCAACAATAGAGGATGGTATGATACTAGACGGCTCTTGCGACGGTGCACTCTCGACAGCATTGTATTTCACAGACCAAGTGACGTCAAAATCTTGCGTGTATCTGGTAATCCAAACATCAGTGGTATGGTCTGGCACTTTGACGAGAGGATTCCAAACTTCCTCCAATCCGTGGACATCTACCTCCGTCTCCAACCTCCCCAAAATAAAAAGAGCCTCCTTGGCAGCACTGCTGGCAATACTGATTGGATGTACATACTTGTCTAATGAGTTTGTGGAGATGGACTCGGCTTTTGCAAGATCAAACATTTCAGCCACTCCGAATGGTGTGTTGCTAGTCGCTTCGCCGTCGACACCCATCCAAATCAAAACTCCATAGTGACGTTCTAGGTAGTGGCAAGTGGCACCCTTTTGATTAACAACCGTAGAAGGTTGTTCAGAAGATCCCCCTTCCTGACAGCTACGAAAGTCATCTGAAGTCAAGGAAACACATTGGACATGACACGCACTACTGCCATGCTGACTTGATGAGAGCTCATCGCTGTAACTGAAAAAAGCAGTTGTCTCATCTTCAGAGAGAGTCAAACCTCCAGCTATCACAGAAACTTGTGAATCTGACCCTTGATAGGTGGGCATGGTGATCTTCTCGCTACCAAAGATTGTCCCATTCTTGTGGAAGAACTCACAACAGATCTTCTTCTATTCCAGTGAAACTTCTTGGCATTGCTGGCGTCATCAATTGCGATCTTCGAATCACTCGACCGCAAAACACAATCGATGATGTAAAATTGGAATATACTATTTGAATTTACAATACCGACAAGGATCCAAATCTACACAGGTATTTCCAAACACCACACAAAGAGAGAAAACAAAGCAGCTACCAAAAGCAATGACGTGGAGTGGAGTGTTGTATTTGCAGGAGCAACGTCCGCTTTGGTTGGAATATTGTCAAGAATGCAATCCCGGGAACTAACTTTCAATGGCAGCTTTCCGGATAATTGTTTTACACATGTTCTTGGCCATACTGTGCAGCGTCGTCTCCGCATTTTGAAGGTGAAAGACATCTCCTAGCCCCTGAAAATGGGAATCGACCTCGTGAAGCCTTCCACCATCCAGCACAATGCTGCCGTCACTCAATGCCAGTATCCAACCAATGCTCAGAGTTACCAAACCAAGTCCACTATCGGTGGCGTAGATGCGAGACTGGCGGTCGCCCTCTGATACATCCAATAGATAGAACTTCAACAAGAGCTTGGAATTTGCTTTGGAAGAAGCGGAATATGTTTGCTTGAGCTGTTCCATGCAGGCGTCGCTGATCTGGTGGCTCAACCTTTCTCGATTGGGATCTCCCATGCGACGTCTCATGCATATTTCTCTTTCAACAAACACGTCTTCGGCATACAAATAGCTGGGGTGGCTGAAGGTACTCCGCAGCGAGATCTCGGCACAACGTTCGGTTGGGTCAAAATTGAGCAGTTTGCGTTCTGCGTCGATCAATGTGAATCTCCTCTTGGGGCGCGGTGGTTGGGTTGGTTGACGGAATGTCCAAGCAGAAGGAGCGGAGCTCACAATGGTAGCCATGGTCGAGAGCTTTGTTGTCCAAGTGTGGAGGAATATCGAACGCAAAAGTGAGAAAGTGGGAGTGTCAGAATCCCATCACCTGGTAAGATGGTTTCATACAATTCGCAGAAAGTCAGGCGTGAAGTGCCTTAATGAAACCACCTTTCGAGCCGGTGGGACACCCCAAGTCTACAAAATAGTGTCATCGCCCAAAGGATAGTACCCTTGTCATCCAACGCATCGACTTGGATACAATGAGAAAAATGAGAGTTGGCCAACCAGCCGGACGGAGGACATGCCAATCGCCAACACTTTATTTACCTAGCATATGAATACATCTATCTACCATACATACTAATACCACAATAGACTACTACCATATTATTGCTCTACCTTTGCCGCTTTGACAACCAGCCAATGTAAATGGAGATAGAATCTATGACTTCGAACGTCTGCAATATTGTAAGATATCCTGTTGGAACTCTCTGTTACTCAAAATCTCCCGGTGCTCGGCATTGGGGATTTCGACAACCGATAATTCGAGTGATGATGATTCCCAAGCTTTCACGGTAGCCAAACAGGAATAGGGTACGGTGCCATCACCTGTTGGCTTGTCGGAAGCTGGAACCTCAAACAGTAAGTAGTCTCGAATTTCGATGTTATCGTGTTTTTTGTCTTGTTGCTTGATAAACGCCCCAGTGGCATCGAGTTGGTACATTGGAAGATACCGTCTGGTGGAGTAGCAAGCATCAGTTCTTTCATACAAGGCTCCAATTTCCGTCGGGATATTGATTCCATATATGGCATGAACCCGTTTGACGGGAGGAGCGTCAATGGCACTCTTGGATCGCGGTCCCAAAGGGTCGTTATCGTACAAAGACTCTACAGATCTCAGAAATGATCTGGTACCACCCTCACGGTACATAAAGTCGTGCCCTGACATGCCTAAATACGTTTGCCTGTTGGCCTCGTTGGCTATTTGAATGTGCGGGGGATTCTTGGCGTTGGGAGAAGCAACAGCACTGCATAGCTTGGGAGGTGAAAAAGACGCATTGAACGGCTTCCAAAGGACCTCGACTTCCATGGGTATTGTTCTTGCTCCTGAATTCCCATCCGCCGGCGAGGAAAAGCACCCACGACGCTTCCTGTCCGCAATGTGGGTCAACTCGAGAGTATGGGAATGGACTTTGTTCGGTTCCACGTTCTCCAACGATATGGCTTCCGACACACCCAACACGGAAGAGGTTCCTACTGTCATTTTGTTCAGCAACTCCAGAGGGAACACTGCCAAATCAAAAACGCAGCAAAAGAGACTAGCAAAAAGAATTGTCAGTTGCGCTATGAGCCCAGGTTTTTTCTCAACATCTGCCCCTTCCTTGTCCCCTTCTGATGCAGAGACACCAATCGATGTGTATTTGGCAACTTTGTCTTTGCCGGATTTGACCCATCCCGGTTCACGCAAATATAGTTGTATCGTCAACGGCTCACTGTTGATCAAGGGAAGGCAGTCCGGAGGGGTAACAAAAAAGAAGGTTTCCGACGAGAAGTCCGCCATGCCGTCTGCCTGAACTTCAAGAAATTCACTCGACAAGAGACGAATTGTATTGGAAGGTGATTTGGGGTTTCCCAGGGCCACTTGAAGTTGAAAATGATGGGGTCGATCCGCGGGACGACGCGACATCACCAGGGTGCGGACGGCAAGTGGCACAGAAACCGATACACGGAGGATCCCCTGACGTTTGACAAATGCCACGGGTGGTACGTGCGGAGGAAGTTCGGTGGGAAACATCCATGGAGTACTTCCCATGCATCGACCAAAGGCAACCTCTTCTTCAAACGTCAAGAAAGGGTCGAGGCACGAATGATCCACAAGGACGACTTGTTTGATGGCCTTGGGGACCCCAGTATGAGTGGCACTCACAGGCACATAGGCATAGACATGCTTATCAATCCACGCTTGGCCTTTTCTTTCCAGAGCAAAGTTCAACAAATATTGAACCACCTTTCCTCCCAACGAATGACCCAAAAGCACAATCGGTAGACCATCATTCAATTGATACATCGTTTCGATTTGCTGCATCACCTTGGTAAAATAAGAATCCCGCCGTTCCAATTCGCGAGGCGGTAGACGCCAGTCCCAGGGCGCTGCTTGTAAATTCACATCCTTGACATATCCTCCCTCTTGTACCAGAAAATCAATGAGTGGACCAAACACATAGGTCACCATGTTGGTCAGAAACGAAGGATACAGATAGTCCACACCATCCAATCCGGGGATGGCACGAACTTTCACACCTTCTGGTTCCGTGCATAGATCCGAGGCATCCAACAGCATGTGCGACAACCAAACCGAGCGTGACGAGGCCTGGGTAGTGTCCATTTTTTGGAGATCGACCGTGACACTGTCGCGAGGATTAGCAGGTCCCTTGATGGATTGAGCAGGAGGAAACGACACGCCTTGTTGCTCCGATGCAGTAGCATAAGCTGAAGAAGAAGACCCAGGAGCAACTGTATCTCGCATTTTATCCCAAGGCTTGGAGGCTACTTTGGCCAATCGTTCCACTCCCAAACTGGCCAAATTGAGCCACAATCGCTTTCCTTCCCAAGCTGGGTAAAACAGCGACTCTCGGATTTCCAAACCAGAACTCATGAATCCTGGAAAGATTAATATGGGATATCGAATATACTCGTCTGTGGTAGAAGAAGATCCGACATTTCCATGCCCTTTGGAATCTGTTGGCGAACCTGACATGATGTTGATGAAGCGTGAAGCCTGAAGCCTGAAGCGATATTCGTCCACAGTTGGAGGTGCTAGTCTACTGAAACCTGGTTGGAGTCCAAGCCTGCGGTACTCGTAGATACAATGGATTCAAAAGTCAAGGAAACAGGTCTCCCAAGCTGCTCGACCAAAAGAAACACAACATTCTCTTCTCTAGCTGGAAGGCTTCGTTTCGCACACATCCAAAGTTCCCCGCTCATGCTGGATTTTGACAACTCAATTTTGTCCGTTATAATGTCCGTGTAATAGGTCGCCTTTTATCGAACAATGTCGACCACAATTAAAATTCGCCCAAGCTCCAAGCTCGAACAACACCCGAAACATCCACAGTCCAAAACCCATAGCTGTAAGCACTCGTAGTATCCACTTTTCATGAAAAAGACAAAGAGACCCTCTCCTATTAGCCCTGACACTGATGTAAACAGCGAAGCGCAACTACCGGTAGTAGTGGAAGAGTTGCCTCGTGATCGTTTGGCGGAAACGGAGGAAGAAGTTCTCCTTGCCGAAAGGATTTTGGCACGAAAATTGGAACAACTCTCCATTGCAGAACAAGAACAAGCAACCTTCGATGTGTATGGAGTAGGATTGTCCTCGGCTGCGGAACAAGCAATCGAAATTGAGCATGATGATGAACGACGGAATCAGGCGTTGTTGGATATGCAGCAAGCGCTGGATCGATTGCTAGATGAAGAGCCACAACAGGCACAACAAGCGACATGTACGGCAGATGCATATTTAAAAGCCTTGAAATGGAATTCAAACTATGTCACTAGCAAAGCCCTACGTCTCATGTTCTTGCGTCACTCTCAGTTTCAACCCGAAAAGGCGGCTCAGTTTCTTTTGCAACACTTCCATCATAAACAACGATTGTTTGGTGATGGGCCCATCTTGGGTCGGCCCATTGGTTTCCAGGATTTGACGCCCACCGATCGGCTGGTAGCCGAATCAGGGTTTGCCCAGGTTCTTCCAATGCGAGACATGGCGGGTCGAACAGTCTTTTTCCTTCTCACCACTGTGTTACAAGACTATGAACAAGAGCTCCAAGCAGAACCTGGATCTGAGGTACGTAAACATGTTGTGTCCTGAAATTCTGTAGGATATTGCTTCTAATCTATGGATATTCTTTCTATTGAAATATATACACATATGTATGTATGTATTCACAGCTTCGTGCCCTTTGGTATTTGATCATGAAAGTCTTGGAGCTCGATGAGGATACGCAACGACTTGGTGTTGTTACCATTCATATCCATTGGACTGACGTTCCGATATCGTTGGAACAGTTCCAGTCATTTGCTGCCATTACCGACGGTGCACTGCCCTATCGCGTCGAGGCAGCACACTTTTGTCATTCGTGTTCATCGAACCACCGGGGGTTTGCAACGTCATGTCAAGTGTTGGGACCCGACAACAAGCGTCCTCGAAGTCGTGTCCATCAGGGAACCCACGATGAGATTTCCTTTGCGCTGCAAACATATTGGATCCCCGTGGATCAATGTGATTTCAAGGATGACACGATGTGCTGCAATCTGGATACACACCGAGAGTGGTTGACAACGATAAAAATGCTGGAAGGAAAACAATTGTTGTCACATCCAACCAAAGAACCGCAGGAGACTCCCGCATCTCTCACCAATCCTACTGTTGCTCTCGATACACCTGCTGGCACAAGCACGACCCCAAGTAGTTCAAGTTCAGGTGAGGACGACAGCATCCGCCAATCGGCGGGAATCATTAGTGACGAGGATGGCAATCCAGATGTCGTTATTTTGATTCCTCGGCGCTTTGATGTATTGTTTGGAAGGAGCAAATACGCCAAGGAACACACGGGGACAAGACGTGCGCTTCACATCATCCACATGCATTACGAAACCTACCATGCACTGGGCAAGTACCAAAAGACAGATGTCGCCGAACGGATTGTTTCGTTGATTCATGAATCGGGAGGAAGGTTTTTGCGACAAGAAGATGGGTTGAAGTGGACGACGTGGAGGCCCGAGAGAAAGTATCACATTGGTTTCGGAATGTGCGTCAAGGTGGAGACTGATTGGGGGCAAATGCACCATAGAACCGTCGTCGGCTTCTAGCAGGTCCATTGCGAGGATTTCTGGCAGAGGTTTCAAAATTTTGCGGATATCCTCGAAGCAATTGGTTCATCATTTGATAGACGACATTGACAATGACACCACTGACTTGATCGTTGTCTGCAGGGTATTCGTCGCTCACGTGTTGTAGTAGATCGGGCATGCAGGCGTTAGAGAGGGAACCTGCCTGTTGCAGGAACCGTTTCAACTTGCGATGAATACTGGAAATGTTGTGAATGTCAACTGCGAGAGGAGTGTCACTATACAAGGCAAAGACATCCAAATCAATATACCGAGGCCGCAAGGATAATTGCCAATCCAACAGTTGCTGAAAGGAAGTTTCCTTCAAGGTATTGTTGTGCAGATTGATCTTGTCGACATGCATTCGGGAAAGACACTGTAGTAGCGGAGTAATATCTAATTCTTCGTCTCCACATTGCAACATGAGTTCCTTGATGGAATGATTCTTGGTAATTTGTCGCAACATACGTAGGACATCATCGACTTCATCGGTAGCTCCGGCAATGGACAATCGAACCAATTGGCAGTCATCTCCACTGACCCATTCGGAGAACTTGGCAACAGGCTCATCATATTCCGGGCGACTAATACCACAGGGCAAGGAAAAATGAAGATAGCGCAAATGCGGCAAGGACGTAATATCATCCATCAACTCGGACATTTCCTCTTGATCCGAATCAATGAGTGCAATGGTGACACCATCAACATGTGGTTCACAGCCGAGTGGAATGATGGGTTCCCCCAAAGGTTCCGTGAGAAACAACCGCACCCCTCGAATTTTGCCTAGCGCACCCAAGGGATGACGAATCATGAGATGTTCAAAGTCTTCGGGATTGGCTAGAGAATCATCCAAATCGATGCAACGCAATTGGGGCATGGACGATGGGGATGGCAAGCATTGAATGAGCGCAGTATGGTATTTATCCACCCAAATAACACCTGAAAAACGAATGTATTGTACGGATTGGATGGTGGCCAAGGCTTGTTGCATGGCAGATTCGGAAACGGCAGGACCTTGGGGAGGATAATCGGAGGGAAACAAAAAATGCATTTGCCATTCTCGATCATCGGCCATTGTCAACATGGCTTCAATCAATTGATGAACTTGTGGTTTCCAGAATTGTAGAACATCAATCAACAAGGTATCGACATCTTTGCGATAGACAATGGCATTAAGGAGACCCAACTGCTCGAGTTCTTGGCGAACGGTTTCCTTTCCGAGAGCGGTGAGATCCACTTCATACTTGGAAGAATACTTGGAGGGGGATGGCCAAGTAGTCAAATCTTCTACATCCAAGACTTCTCGCTCTCGGCGGGGAACATTCCCTTCCATACCAGTATTATACTGTGCTGTAGTACAGATACTCCTTGTTCTGGTACCTACCGGTAGTACGAGTAGTAGAGGAGGTGAGCCAGTACTGGTGCCGGTAGCTCCTTTTGTTGTTTCTGTTGCCCCTTGTGCTGCTAGCTAAAGAGCTGGTATAACTAACTACCGGTCCCTCTGCACGGCAGTAACGGCTACAGTACTCTCGTACCAGGTAACGGTCCAAAGAAAAAGGTAAAGCAGATGTTGCTGCTTCTCTTCCTTTGTTGGTGGGGTGGTTGGTACGATCGGCTTTTGGCCAAATTCCGGCGTTCGATCTTGTTTCTTCACATCCTCCCGCAAGAGTAGTCTCAAGAGTCGGCAGTCGGCAGCTACGATCGCATGTGACTTGCGTGACTGCACGTACTTGGGAAATTAGCGATGGACAGGCCAACCTCCTTGCCCTCCTCCCTCCTTCACCATTCAAAAAAGCCACGAATGTCCTATCATCACGCGGATCGGACATGACAAAACATGCGAAGACGTGAATCGTAGATACGCGACAATTGGGGAAAGATTCGTGTAGGGTGTTGAATATCTATATTCAACGGGCAAGAGGTGAGTGCATGCCACCCAAACCCGGTACAAATCGTACGTGATCCCAACGTGATGTCCCAACCTCCCCCGGAGGTCCGCAGTGCGAACACAAATCATGTGTTGAGAGAAATAGCTGCACGCAGTTGCCGTAGCACAGTACCGGCAGTGATGTTTTTCGCGAATCTCCAAGAGTGGGAGTCGAAGGTTGAAACGATCCCCCCAAAACACTCCGAGGCCTCTTTCTCGGATGGCGAGTCGGTTGGGAACAGGCACCAACAAATAATAATGGATTGGCTCACAAAACTCACCGCCACCACCACCACCACCACTACTTTCAATGTTCCCAATGGTCTCTACCTTTTCGTTATAGGAAAGAAACCAAAAACAACAACAACTACTACAACAACAACAACTGCAATATACACACATGACAATGGCATCCAAACGATTAATGAGTCTATTGACTACGCCTTCCAAAATCGCCATGGCGTTGGATTGGCGAAAAGTGAGCGCCAAAGTGTTGACACTTGGCATTCACCAAGATCACATTGGCCTTACTCTAGCCACCCACCCATCCTTTGCTGGCAGTAACAACAACAATGCTAGTGCCGCTGAAGTCTTGGCAGACCTTCCTCTGACCAAGCGAGGCGATTGGACACCAGAAGCCTTGAAGCGATTGGCCTCCATTGTAGAGGAGAATCGCGTTTGTGGCTTGGTCGTCAACTGGCCCATTCAACAGGACACTGGTCGCATGGGAGCCGCCTGTGGACGTGTGCTTCACACTCTTGAAGACCTCATCGCCAAGGATTCTGACTTGGTGTCCTCCAAGCGTCCTGTCTGCTTGTGGGATGGAGCTCATGCTCAATCCGAGCCAGTCGATGCTTGGGGACGTTGTGCATCCTTTGGTCGGGCTACCGACAAGACGGAACACCGAGCCTCGGTCGAACAATACCATGAGGATGAGAGAATGGCTGCTTCCTCCGTCTGGCAAGACTTTTGCCAAGTCCACTGGCCCAAGGCATGTCAACAACAACAACAACAACAACAATCTTTGGACCTTTCCACTGCCAACACTAGCAAGTCCATGTTGGCATGGAGCAAGGCATCCAAGAAGTATGCCTCTCAATCTCAATAGAAGAAGTGGCGTTACCACAACCACACACCAACAACAACAACTGCATAGACGGGATCCTCACCAGAAGGGTCCATCACCAAAACTTTGTACATACAAACAACACACTACTCCTACATGTACTGCTGTGGAATGAAATGACGATGATAGACCAATTATTAGAACTTTAATGTGACATGTAATAACGTGACCGTAACCACTGAGTGTATTAGACGCTACCGTACCCTTGATGTTTCAATAGAGTACTCGTACATAGATTGGATGGACCGGATGGCCTCGGAGGCTCTATGTTTACCTAGGTATCGGCATCGGCATTTCACGAATGGGCCTAGAGCCTCTACCTTGCCCGTCCTTGATAACACACTACTGACGAAACCAATCGTCTTGTAGCTACTTTCCCTCTTTCCATCATGACAACACCTCTCCAAGCACTACACCAATGCTGCCACATGATTGTTCCAACGAATCTTCCCACAGCATCGGTGCACCTCTCCTGTGAATCGACCTGGTCATCTTCAGACGTGCTTCCACAAGCGTCCAACCATCGTCCGTTGTGGACCAGCTTCACATCGTAGCTTATCGAGATCGTTGCATCATCCTCGTTGTTGCATCGACCATCATCATGACAGAGGATGCACAAGGAGATGATGGAGCTGCATTGGTACAGGAAGTTCTAAAGGACAATCCAGCTGAAGATAGAGGAGTTCGTGAGGAATGGGATGCGCATGTGGGATGGAACCGAAAAGAGTACATTGGTGTCGTCGTACCTCCAATCAGGAAGGGGATCCGAGGAGCAGGAGCTATTGGTGAAGCTCAACGGGAAATCAAGAACGTGACATTCTCTACATCCACCCAAAGCATTATTTCTTCTACCTCTGACGATAAGTCTCTTCCGTGGTTGTTACTGCCACTTTGTGGGTTGGCCATGTTGATGGTGTATTTTGTGGGTCGCTTCCTCATGAAGAATTCCAACAAGACAAGAACTTCATGATGGCACAAAGGGTTGGTTGGATAATTTTATGGTTGGATGGATGCACTTGCTGCTGGATCTATCAGCCTATCTGTTTTTGATTGTGAAAGAATCTGCAGTTTTTTTTCGTGGAGTCGCTTTTGCCACTGGTTGCAGGTTTCTACTAAGCAGTGAACGAAAGTGGGAATGTTGTGCCTTGCAACCCAATGATCCATGAAATGGGATTAAGAGTCTCACTCGTGCGGGGGGTCGTTCAATTCCAGAACTCGTTGCTCAACAATGTTTGCAGTGAGAAGAAACAAGAATTCGAGTATTTCGTTGCACCTTCTCTGTGATTTTTGATCAAGTATGTAGAACATGCGCGTACTTGCTCTTGTTGAGGATTGTGAACTACTAGTATACAACATCATGCGTCATTTTCCCTTGGAATGATTTGTGATTTGTTCTGCTGTTCCACTACTCGAACTAGCAAAGGGGAATGATGAGGGGGATCCAACCCCGAATTGGGGGCTTGTGGGCTTTACATACCGAGATCTTGTCAGGGTGATGCCAAACCAATGGAAGACTGCTAGTTGAACGGAAGTACTTCAACTGTGTTGCCGAGTTAAGCAGCACTGAGCGGCACTGAGTCTCTCAAGAATGAGTGGACCAAGAACCGAGCAAGATGCCAAAGATTGAGAACCGCACACCAACGTTGAAACGCTCATCATTCACCGACGCTCCATGGGCCATAGATCTTGACATGGTCTTGCCTCATGTCAGAAACAGAACCACAAGACGAAAGATTTTCAGTTGCGGTATTCGCTCACATGATGCCCTCAGTTTCACACAATCTGCATTTTTCTTTAAAATACCCAAGGTTGGTCTGCCTCAACTCTGATACCACATATACAGGCCATGACAGAAGTTGTTAGCGACTCTGATGATGACGAATCTGTGAAAGGGAATCCTACAGAAGATTGTCCTTTTCGCGAGCGCCTCCTCATGAACAAGGGTCAGCCAATTGTGCTGAATGCCACAGACAAGAAGTTTCTGAATGACAATGGAGTCTCGACTCACGCAGTCAACACAGCTTGTTTGCTTGAAGATGATAAGCTGAGGCTTGAGTCCTATGACAAACATTCAGCAGTGTATATTCACGGTGCGGCCCAATTCTGCCGAATTGCACTCCACGGTAGCAAGATGTGAATCATTTTGTATTCAAATGTAGTAACAAGCTCGACATCTTTGGGTTTTGCGAGTGCATTGCCTCGGCTGTGGTTCCCTAAGGACTACAGCTATATGCAATGGAGCTTTCTCGTGGACTCCGGGAAGCTCTTGTAGTCTTCCAAGCTTGAAGGCGTTGTCTAACTAGTATTAACGCGTATCATCTCAAACTAAAGACATTCTCTACAATTCAAAACATAATAGTTAAGTTTGCAACATAGAAATAGTTTGATAGAGTTTAAACCTCAGCGTTGTCAAAGTTGTGCATTCTACACTTATAGTTTACATTAGGTTAAGGCTTATTGCCTTTCCATGACCCTCACGACATCGGCACCGACACACAATGTCGATGCGGCGTAGGAAAACTACCTTCGGCGGTGTAGCTCCGAATGTGGTAGTTGAGTCTTCCAAGCCTTTGCTAGAAGGGTCACAGCAATTTTCCTTAGCATCCCACGGCAAAGCTCATGTTGTAGGAGCACGTCTGAAGCCAGAAGCAAGAATCCATCCGAGTGATGAGACTTGCCATAAGTCTAGCATGTCACGCGCTTGTCGTGTCAAACGTGTTGTTGAACCCAATACCGAATCAAGACTGACGAAATCTCTGCATGCGCCTCCGTAAAAACCTACCAAAAAGTGGTCCGAGGTCGAGGTTTGGCTATCACCACTGATTGACAGGTGCATGTGTAAGCAACGCAAGCCCAACAGGATGCACGACTCCTCAAGACAACTCTCCTCTTCTCACAAATTGAAAGTCCGCTGGAGCAATCAACCTTCCAAAGCATTCTCGAAACAATCACCCATCACCCTTCCCATTCTTCAAACACTCCAGAGTTCAATCATCAAACAATCTTTCATCATGAAGCAACAAGCTAGCAAGGATTCGACCGTCGAAATCAAGGTCCGTGACTTCGATGTGTTGTGCGGCCGTGGCGGATTCGCAAACAATCATCCCGGCAACAAACTTTTCCGGTGCATCATCCGTGAGAACAAGCAAATTTACCATGAATTGAGTGAAAACATCCAAGGAAAGCGAATGTTGGTGTCCAGTATTATCAAAGCCATTGAACACCACGGAGGACGATTTCTTCGCAAGACCACTCCTCCAGGTTCCAGCGACGGTCACTGGGTTGAGATTTCTCACAAGGCTGCATGTTCCAAGACATCCCAAGCTCTTCGAGAACAAGAGCCTAGCCCAACTTCAACTGGAAAATCTCTACCGGTCATGTCTTCCGCTGCTTCTGCTGCTAGACCCACATCGCCGCTTCACTCGAAATTTCGCCAGGCCCTACGAGAATCAAGCAGTATGCCTTGGGACGAGACAAACCAGACCATGAACAGTCTCGATGTTTATTCCATGCACGATTCGTCTACCAGTATCTCTATGTCTTCTGTCGACACTGCCCTAGATGACATTCCGGAATTGGCCGAGGAAGTTTCGGTGGACTCGTTCGATGACCTTATTTTGGACTTGGAGTCGACAATCGAGGGAAATGGGACCCTTCTCCCACTCACATGTGATTATGGGATGGTGCACTGGACGAACAACAATGTCGAGTCTTCAACCTGGGTCCGATGAGATCATGAGGGTCTTTACCCATTGTTTTGTGATATTTGTTCTTGTGATGCTGCTAGAAATTATAGTTGATTGTTTCATATTTAAACAACCCACTTTCATAGACCCACACGATTCCCCCATTGCATTTTATCGGTCAACTTTCACATTTATAATTTGCATGAGTGAAGAGAAGTGGACAGTCTACGCAGCAACCATTTCCAACACTGCACTTCCCATATTTCCCTCATCGCCCTCCCCCAGGCCCTGAATCTCCGTTGCTGGTACTGAATGGTCCGAGAATGATAATTCACTTTGTTGTTGCATCCGTTGCTTGGGGTAATACATACACAACACCACTTGGGCCAGTCCCAAACACAAACCAATCGCGTTGGGAAGAATGACAATAAGATCTTGGAGGGCCAGACCATACAAACACCAAAATGTACTATTGGCACAAGTCATAATCATACTTCCGGTATGAATGGAATCAGAATGCCCCAATCGAATAATTTCTTTCATGGTTTGGAGTGGAGCTCCATAAAAGAAGACCAAATTCAAATTGACCACAAACCCAACAATTCCAGCGGGAGTGGTGGAAGCACTGCTGTCGTCATCGTACGAAGGAGCATGGATCCATCCTACATAGACCAAAATAACGCTCCAAAACAAGACAATCCGTAACCACAAGAGCTCTTGAGGTGTCCAAAGCAAATCCGATGGGGAACCATTTTGTGGGGTGCCATCCAGGTCGGACGGATCATGATCGGACTCCACCCACGAAGAACGTTGGCTATGATGCGACGACGAGGAATTATTATTGCTCACTCGAATTGGTTCATACTCTTCTGGAGGACCGGTCGATATGGAAGTTGTTGGTCGATGCACATGAGTCGCTTCGCTGGTAGTTGTTGTCATTTGGCGATATTGCAACTTGGCAGCCCCTGCATTCAACCAAAGACTCAAGACCAACCCCGGCAAGTTGGCGGCCAGAATAAAAGGATCTCTGGTGTAATAGGCATAAGCACTCCAACCCAAACAATTCCCCGTCATGAGAGCCCAAGGGCGTGGATTCAAAGCCCCCAAAGTCTTTTCGTACAAGAGAGCATGCCGCAATTCCTTAATGGGTGCAGCAAAGGTAGCCGTAGCCAACAAGCAGCCCAAGAAGGGACAAACAAGTCGGAAAAAGAAATCAGAGATACTCATCGGAAAGGAATTCCGTAGTGTTTTGGTAGTACCGATTGGATAAAGGAGGGGATAGCACGACGTGTCCAGCGTTGGGAATAGAAGCTAACACGGTCTTGATTGCAACGAGTTCAATTGAGTGCGTCGTCTAGTTGGAACTTCACCGATCCATACCGCTTTCTTGATAACTCCCTTGTTTCTTTCAATGCTGACAGTAATTCTACGCTGGAGTTCTGATGCAGTTGAGAATACAAGAGAGACGAGTTGCTGTTGCTGTTGTAATTTTTGGTGAATGACGAGAATCGAGATTGCGAAGATCTCGTGTTTTTGCTGCATATGACTCATTGGACTTGACTGGTCCGACCATACACCAGTATGCCATCACAGAGGCAAAGATATTGATTGCAATGTAATACCTACCGGTAGCTGGTACCACTATATCTAAGGTAGTTAGTACTGGTCTGAACATGGCTGTAGATAGCAGGTGAGAGTGACCAGGGATTTCTCAAGGTTACGGGCGGCAGGAGTTCGCTGTAACTTTGTGGATGCACCACAACATATCCTTCAACCTCAAGTGCATAATGCTTTGCTTGATGGGTTCAGTTTCAAAAAGAGAAGGATTCCTTCAAGTAAAGTGCCCATGTACGTTAGGGTGCAACGCCAACAAGAGACAAGGTTGATCGGAGGTATACGTTTGATGTACCGATCCTACCGAATTCACCAAACAATCACCAGCCACCCAAATGTTGTGCTGGGAGGGGGTTGGAGGATTCTTGGCGGAACTCGCCTCAGAAAGGGTTTTCGTATGTTGCAAAGTAAAATGATTGGTATCATCCACGTACGAGACTTTGTAATCCTGAGTTAACCGATCGGTCAATGTCTTGTGAACCGTGGCAAAGTCTTGGTCCGGAGCAGGCACATCCGAGGCTTGGACGTTGACACATCCATTGGCTTGACGAGTTAGTTCATTGCGAGGAACTTGAACATCCACCAAATGTTCATGTAACTTTCCCACAATCGGAATATCCAACTCGACACCAGGATGAACATGTACAGCAAACTTAGTGTGAGGAGGGAGCGCCACCAATTGAAGGAGGAGTGGGTATGTATTCGATTGCCCATGATCCAGCAACTCTTCAATCTCCTGTTTGGGCAATACATCAAACATGATTTGATTCCATTGGGCATCAAACTTTTGCAAAGCTTGTGGTGATGGCAAGAGTTCCTCATCAAAGGAATGACCTGGACACAGGGATGTCAGCCAATCCACAAAGATTCTACTCTGCATCAATTGACTGGGTTGAACCGAAACCAACTCTTTTATAGATTTGGGTGTTTTCATCCATCCAAAAGGCCCTCGCACTTGTTTGTCCAATGAGGAAAGTCCCTGTAGAATGGAATCGGTACAACGTGCCAAACAAGACACATCCAAGCGAGCCGCAGGGAGTGCGCCTGAGCCTGTTTCGGTCAAGTACAACGCAGTCGAGCAGCCCATAGATTCATGTCTTGCGCCACATCGTTTTTCTATTCTGCAGGTCGGATCTGATGACGTTGCCTTCTGAGAAAGGAGTCGAGTCCAACGTGTGGCGGATGGCATAAAGGATGAAACCTGAACACCCAATAACAACACCAATAACAGAAAATGCAATACAACCGAAAGAGAACTAAAAACCTTCCACATGATAGTCTGTAGCTCTTTTGCAACCAACCACAGCAACTCGCGCACACAAATAATATAGTACAGTGCTCGTACTACCGAACAAGCATGTCCTTGTCAACACGATGATGACACGACGCTACCTGGTATTGTTGTGAGGCAATGGTGTCGGCGCGAGAATTGGCATCTGTGGGCCATTTCATATAGTATATATCCATAGTATATATGGATACAGAATTACAGTTCTCATGCACAAGCCGAGCCATCAACAATCCATCACCATGGAAGCACACTCCGAGTCATGCAAGTTCATGTCAATGTAGTAGAAAAGACTTGTGATGTTCAATAGTGTTCTATGTTTACGATGACAGTAAAGCAGTATTGACAGGAATTTTTCCAGGGATAGATCAAGGCGATGCCCATGGTGGAACGGTCCGGTCCGTTCACAAACAGGACCGGTTCCATCCATGGCAAAGGGAAACACCGGACATGTACAAATCTCATCCCTGCAAAAAAGAAACAGTTGCCTCTGTATAGCAGCGAGGCAACAAATACGTACAAGCACATGCACGGATCATGTGTATTTCATTCTACTGATGGATGGAAGACAGGCCATCATAAACTCCTTCGGCTCGACGGAGATCGCTTCATTATCCGCTTCATCATTCCACCATTCGAAGGACTAGGAAGAGGTCCACTAGCAGTCACTCGGCGTTCCTTTTGGACTGCCTTGTGATTGTAAGCCGAATATCGGAACGAGTTGGAATGGTACTTTCGATGGAAGTCTGCCCAACTCTCATTGCTGGAGCTGGAACCTCTCACCACGTCTCGTAGATTGATCATTGTCTTTCTTCGTGTCGATTATATGTTGGTCAGAAGGTTCTCGTGTTGTTGTTGCTGTTGTTGTTGCTTCTGCTTCTGGTCCACAAGAGTAGGTAGTCTTGACACGCCTACCTTGGTCGACGATTATAGCAACCCCTTGGGCGGCGATGACAGGGTTTCAAGAAGGCACAACAAGAACAAGAATCCTTCCTTCCTTCGCGCCTACTAGTATTATGGAAACTATGGGGAGGAACCGTTGCCATTTTTCTGGTTGTTTGGGCCACCGGCCGGGAAAAAGTGGCGTGGCAGACGCGGTCCAACTCCAGCGACATAGAACAAACTCTGTCCGACGGACGTCCAACGGAACCACTAGCGAGTAGTTACTCGTATAAATTTCCTATGAGAAAGTTCATTGTTCGTGAAATTTACCATAGGGAAGAGAAGGAGGAGGTGCGCAACGGTCCCAAGAGTCCCAACAAGAAGGTTCTTGTGCCACTGTTCGTAGTTTGTACGTTAGTACTACTGCTAGTAGAACGGACCCTCCTCATACCCAGCGAAGATTCATCAGGAGGGAAGGGAGGTGCGGGCACGAGTAAGAGTATGTTGTACGAGTGCTGTAGGAGGACAAGCAGTAGTACTGCTCCCCCACCGCATAGGCACACCAAGAGAACAAACAGTAGATAGCAAAAATAATGTTGCTTTCCTTCCAAAGAAGTGTCCTCGGAAAGCACTATTCACCATTTAGGCATGCATACTACAGTACCGTACCGTACGTACCACCGTGCAGTACGTACTCGTAGTCTTGATGTCTTGATGACACCACCCGTCGCCCGCCGGAGACACAGGACATTATCCATGTTCCAGCGAATTTTGACACGTTAGTAGGAGGGGAGTGGGGAGATATTTGGGTGTCCTACTTGCCCCTTGAGTCACTTCTTATTCTATAGTGCCAGTAGTAATTTTTGTCACCCGTACGTCCTCTTTTACCGGTTTTATCGCTGAGTTGGAGCCCGAGAACGGTACCATACTCAATACTTGTCGTTTTCATGTTCTTGTTGGAACTTATTTCGATTGTTGTAGCATTAGAAAGATTATTTACTAGGTAGTACGGCAGTGTATGATGATGAAACATGTCAAACTGTGAGTAGTAGTAGAATGGACTATATCCGAATAAAAGAACAAATGCCTAACAGTAATCAGAAATGGTTGTTTTAGATGGGGAAGTCTGATCTCGATCGTTGTTCTACTCTTCACCCACTCGTACTGTCCTCATGCTACCCAACCCCCAACAACAACAAACCACCAAAAAATAGTATCGTTTTCCCACATCTTCCCGTTTCCTATCTTCGTGGTATTATTGTGTGAGCAGCAGTTGGTGGTGGTGGGCGGGGGGGACAACAAGTTGTTGTTTGAAAGAAATAGCTGTCAAGTCAGGCTAAATTTGTAGTCAGACATGGGTGTGTCAGGTGAAATTCATGTATATCCCTAAAAATACAGGCCAATCAACGTCTTTCCCATTGTACAATCGCCTAACACGAAGACAACATGGGACGGCAGTGCGCGTCGTGGTTCGTCCTTGTGAGTTAAGGCGTACTACGACTTCGTGTACATGCAGTATGCTGGGCAACACCCCAAGAAAAAGGAAGCACAAGTGCACAAACGCTCCACTCACCAACGCCACTATCATCCCAAGGTTTCATCTTTCCAACCAAGCTTCTGGTTGCTCATCGCCGAAAGCCGTGCACCTTTCTATTTCAAATCTCCAAAACTCACGTGAGAACTCCAATCACTTCACAATCTCAGTCAATCTTTATTTTTCGTTTCCACACAAAATCGTTAGAGACACAAAATGAACGGGGAAAATCCTCATCCTTCTCCTGATTTGTCAAGTTTATCCATTGTCAGAGCAACCTCCATGACTTCCTCTACTCTTCCAACTCTAGAAGCACCAATGAGGTAAGCAAAACATGCCTTGTCAATTGTTTACCAGAAATTTGATCGCCTTGGAGTCATTCTTTCCTGACACATGTCATTTGTAGTGTCAAAGTCAAATTGGACAAGGAAAATCGACAACAACCTTCTCGTTCCGATGATGGCTTTCAAATCCGATCTTCTTCTCTATCTGCATGGAAATCCAACCCCAATAGTGACAGCAATAGCAATAGCAATCCTTCCCTGATGTCGTCTCCAACACCCAACAATTCAGTACCTGCTTTCTCCACGCCACCAGCTTCTTCATCTTTGGGAAGACAAACTTCCTTGGGTTTGGCACTTCGAATTCCAAATGCAGCTGCCTCGGAACCTACTCGAAAGATTCCCCTTGCCCGCCGACCCATGCTTGGTGAAAAGGGATTCACTCCCTTGCGAATGTTGGATGGAGGCGCCATTCGCCTTCCCAACCCTTCCTCCAGTGCTTCCCCCACTCGTACTGCCAATGTCAATGTACCCACCGTCGAGTCCTCGGCAGCCAGAGTCCGCAGACGTCTCATCAAATGCCGAAGACGCCGAGTTCCAAAGCCAAGTTCTCCTCGGGTATCTGCCCAGCCAATGCCAGCGTCTGTGCCAAAGCCTGCACATGTCCAACAACACAATGATGACACCAGTACCCTAGAGGGCTCGCCTTCCACCTTGGACATATCTACAACCAGTAGTGTCAGCTACACTTCTCGCGAGGCCAGTGTCCATAGTGAGCAGTCTTCTGTGTATAGTTTGGCTGGAGAGCTCAATATGACTCCACAACCCAACCTGATGTCTCCTGTCCATCAACACGTCCAGCGCCAAAGCTGCGCCGATCCAGTTGCCGTCACATTGCTACGCTTTGGTATTCCTGACAAGTGCCCAGCGACCCCACAAGATATTTCCAAGCCATCTCGGTTCGAAGCATCCTCTCCTGCTGCCGTCACATCCAACTTGAAGGATGTCTATGGCTCGCATCTCTTTGAAATATCTCGTCCCGTTGCGGTTTTGGCTCCTCGTCGACAAGCTTAATATGAATGGGGGTAACTGAGTCCACCAGAGGGGGAAGGAAAGATGGATGGATGTTGACTAGTTTTCTACTATACTTTGCTGCGTATGTTGATACCTGGTAGTGATAAGTTTCTTGTAAAGTTGTTTTTTTCGGTAATCATGATGGATACGCGTATTGTACTGCCACCACTGAAACTTCACATCGCGTGTGGGCCAAAGAAATCATTGTAAGCGTTATAACAATGTAGCTATTAAAACATAGAACAGGAAGATCTTCTTCCGTTGCGTGAACACCGAAACAATGCCCGTATCATGTCCCCTACTGGCTCACCGACGCTTCGTCAAACGAAGGTTTCGAAAGTCTTGGGCAATCTTGGAGCGGATTGCATCTTCGCTTGCTTCCACCCACTTGTTGTCTTTGGTCGGGGACAAGAACTTGGACCCAGATTCCACCATTTCCTTTACCACAATCTGTGCCACCACCAGCTTTTCAAACCGGGGGGCGGCTTCGTATGCTTCATGATGTTGGATCAACAAACGCTTGAGCTTTTGGTTTCCTGCGGACTTGATCCCTCGTTGTCCTCTACCCATGATGATATCCATTGGCCCCGGTGCCAACTTTTCAGCATCGGATAAGGCTGGAGACGTAGATCCCAAGAGTTCAATAGCAGCCAACCATTGATGGTGATGGGTGCAGTCCAAATTTCCCTCAGCGTCAATTGGCAGGACATCCATTGGAATTCCAAAGGTTCGGAGATTGTGTTGACACTCTTGATGAGTTCCAAAATGCGTTTGGAATCGACACAAGTACTGAGCCATCATGGTATAGCTAGCGTGTGCGGCACACTTGTGGCACGGATGGTCATCGTAACACTTGTGAATGGCAACGATGCGGACGGGGAGGAAAGTCATACTTTGAATGAGCCCCGTCGTATCGTTTAATCGATCTTGACCGACTCCGTAGTAGATAAAAATGACTCCTTTCTTCACGATTTCGGGATCTCCAAGAGAAATGCAGCTCATGAGGAAAAAGAGCTTGGTCTATGGCAAAGAAATCGGCACGACAATCGGGTCAGTCTGAATCACCCATTTCCAAGGCAACAACGTCGATCAATCTGGATAGATACATACCGTGATTTCCATAGGATAATTCAATTGCATCTTGCCATACAACACCATAATGGCACGCCCCGCCCGGTCTCGTTGGGGCAGAAACTGGGCGTATCCATCTCGAAAACTTTCTTGCTCTTCCTGTGTCAGATCTTGAAAGCCAAGTTCTTGACCCAACTTGTCCGGACCAAACAAGTGTCGTTTGGCTTCAAAATGCCGGACCATGCGTTGAGCGGCCAAGGCAGGTTGCAAAGTCTCCGCCCAAAGAAAGGCTTCTCGTAAGGAATGGATATAAGACTGATTCTGTCGCATGGCCTCTTCGAGGGCGCCCTTGGTCTCTGAAGGAATTTGCTCGAGCACAGCATCCATCTCGGCAAGTTTGGAGGCAATACTATCGGGTGAATCATCCAAGGATCCCGGAACTCCATGAAGATCATAGAGGGCTTGTTCTCGTTCATTTGGACCAATATTATTGAGGACTTCGGTGGGAACATCATGAATGTTCTGTTTGGCAAACATGTACGTTGTAATCTCCAACTCGGAAGATTCATCCGTTTTGTCTGGATGTTTGCAGTTGGAGACAGAAGTACTCGGACTCTCATCGACAGGGAAGGGAGTAGGTTCCAAATCCAAAGAGGCGGCCTTGGAAGGACTAACGTCGTCAACACAAATGGTGGTGTTCATCGAATCATCGTTGAGGGAGTTTTGAAGTGTCATTCTTGCAACTCTCTTTACCGCTTCAGCTCTTGAACAAGAAGGAAACTTGACTTGACTGTGCCTAGAATACGAAAGTTATGAGCGTTTCGCGAAAGGGACTTCTGCAACGATGCTGATGGCGGACAATTACAGTTACAGCAGTACTAGCGGAAGGGAGAAACAAATGGGAGATGGTATAGGTACTAATCCTATCCGCCAATTGACGATGCTGGTGGTGGTGGTGGTTTGCAGTGAGCAGAGACCGACTAAAGGTACTTGTAAAAGGGGGATTTCATTCAGGATGGAAGCTATCGTCGTAGTTGTTCGTAAGGGTGCTACGAATACCCAAGGGCAATAGTTTTTGGGTGTCACGATCACATTGACATATATGACCAGGGAGCTATTCTTCCCGCAACTCTCAGCCAGGATTTCTTAACCTGGTGAAAGGCATCCGAATGCTTGTGGAATATGCCTCAAGCGGTTTCTTCACATCTGAAGTACTTCAACACAATATGTCGTTACCAGAATCATTATTAATACTTTGGCATAATACTATTCGGCGATTGCTGGTCCTACCATTTAGAGCTCTACCGTTTTGGAATTTCTGATTATTTGTGCTCCAAGCCATACAAAACATCTCGATATTCGCACTTTGCATACTGGATTACGATGGGGGGTTTGGTGAATTCAAGACCCTGCGC
>BLYE01000060.1:0-82563 GCA_016586335.1 Nitzschia putrida | reverse complement strand
AGTCAGTCATGGGTCGAAGTCATGGTCGAAGTACTGGTACTGTCAGTTGTCAGCATGCATTTACGAAGGTTGCTTCACAGAAAGAAGCCAAAGATTGAATGCCTGGTGAAGAACTTTGGATAGCAAGAGGAAATCTCACATTGACCTGGAAGAAATAGAATGATGTGTAGTCAAATGATCCACAAAAAAATTTGGGAAACAAACAGAGGACTAACCAAACAAAGCCAGACTTATACGATTAACCAACAGGAAAGTTGAGAGAATCCAATGGGAAAAACAACGGGAACATTACTCCCAGATCTGCCAAGCAACGAAAACGGACGCACGACAGGGACTGGTGTCAGTTTCAGTCTGGGTCGACCAGCATCAATGGTGGCAAGATGCTCATGACAAAGTTATAATTGAACAGGCATGTATCAAGGAAAAACACTGCGATTTTCACAATCCCGACATACACCGTTCAATTCCCACGGATTTTGGTCCACTAGGCATTGGAGAGGCTAGCATTCAGGTGGCTCAGGGTACATATGAATGCCCCACCAATTGCTCCCGGCTACTCCACTGTTCATGCAGCAATTAGGACAAAAGAGTACCAAAGGCCGCAGAGAATACATCATCCAGTGGATGGACGGCAGAAGAGTATCGTCAAAGATGGCTCAAGATCAACCAAAATACGAGTGCAGCCCCTTCTGGACCAGCAGAGCCAGACAAATGTCTTGCAACTTTCTGGACTAATGCGCCAACTTACTAGTACCACCAATGAGGCATATGGACCTCTTGACCTCCTCTCACCAAGAGAGCACTTGTTGTCATAACGCAGGGACCAAGAGCCGATTTGCCTGGATACGAGATGACAGCTGCTGACCAGGCACTGTTCAAGAATCTCATGGGTGACCATGTTAATATTAACAAACTATTGAAAATTGAAATCCCAAACTCCCCAAGAGCTCTTGCCCAAAGTGCTACTGGACGTCCTGATGGAAAAATGCTGATGGACAAAAGCTCAGAGACATTATGATGGACAATCTGATAATCAAATCATGAAGGAGGATGTTTTGGTGGACTTTCTAATGGCCAAACCCTGATGGACATAATGTGCTGATGGACCAATCCTGATGGACATTCAGATGGCTTCACCTGATGGCCAAATAGTGTTGGACCATTCCTTACAGACTCTATATTGGACATTCTGATACACATTCTGATGGACAAATTGTGAAGGACAAATGTTGATGGACCAATCCTAATTTGAATATCCAAAATGGATACTTCCACCCAAGTATCCAGTTGTTGGTGCTGCCAGTTCTGGCGGCTCTTTCACTCTTGTGTATGCATTGGGTGCCAGATTTGGTGCCCAGCATTGAACATCTAACACCACTACTTCCACCCAAGAATCCAGTTGTTGGCGCTACCAGTTTTGGCAGTTCTTCCACTTTTGTGAATACTGTTGGTGCCAGATTTGGCGCCCAGCACCGAATGTCCAAAACCGACTAATGCCCAAATCAGGATCAAGGACTTTTGGATAGACATTTTGATGGACAATCCCATCATCAAAGGATGATGTTTTGGTGGACTTTCTAATGGCCAAATCCTGATGGACATAATTTTCACATATACCAATCCTAATGGACATTCCAATCGCTTCACCTGATGGCCAATTAGTAATGGACCATTCCTGATGGACTTTTGGATAGACATTTTGATGGACAATCCCATCATCAAATCATGAAGGATGATGTTTTGGTGGACTTTCTAATGGCCAAATCCTGATGGACATAATTTTCACATATACCAATCCTAATGGACATTCCAATGGCTTCACCTGATGGCCAATTAGTAATGGACCATTTCCTGATGGACATTCTAGTGGATATTCTGATAGATGATGGAAAAATGGTGATGGACCAATCCTGATGGAGATTCAGATGGTTTGATGGACCATTTCTGATGGCCTTTCTGGTGGATATTCTGATAGACATTCAGATGGACAAATTGGAAAGGACAAATGCTGATGGGCCAAACCTAATTTGAATGTGCAAAACCAATGCTTCCACCCATAGTGATGGACATTATGATGGACCATCCCTGATGGACTTCTAGTAGTGGATATTCTTACAGACATTCTGATGGAAAATTGGTGATGAACAAATACTTATGGCTTATGGCCCAATTATGATGTAAAAAGGGACGCCCAATGGAAAAATGCTGTTCTTGGACGTCATTGCCACGAACGGATTGTTGGTACGAGTGATTTCTTCCAACGTTCCCTTCTTGTTGGATTCTAGTGGATCTTGATCATTGAGAGGAACCACCTGCTTCCGTGAGGAGGACTGTGGTTTGAGTTGGTCTTGAATATGTATTGGCTGTGAGTCTGCATCATTGGAGAGATTGGCACTGAACTCCTCTACTCGCTCCAACTGTGCCAAGGACGAGGACGAAAGGCCTCGCCTTGTTGTCGTCACCCATCATGGATGAAGGAATTGTTCTGAAATCGGCAATATGCGTACAAAAATGAGGCGCCCAGCCTTTTATGACAAACAGGTGAAAATACGGACAAGGAAACTGTTTTGAGAAGCAATTGAATCATGGTGGCGAGTAGGAGAAAGAGATGGTTCAATGTGCAGTGTCGATTGGAATGGCAACAAGGATGTTGTTTCATACCAGAGCTTCTGATATGGCTTTGTGTGTATGTTCAAGATATGGTCTTATCCAGAGCAGTTTCTATGGCCGGGCATTGGGGGACAACCCAAAGGAAAGGAACATGTTGTGCATACAGCCACCACCACAGTATGAGTTGTTGTATACTCTGGGCTCTGGGGTTGTTGCACAAGTGACATTCTGATGGCCAAAACAGGATGGAGGACTTTTGGAGAGACATTTTGATGGACAATCCCATCCTCAAATCCTGAAGGATGTTTTGGTAGACTTTTTAATGGCCAAATCCTGATGGACATTCTGATGGACATTTTGATGCAAGACTAGCCATAACTAGTAGATTACCCTGCAAGCTAGCGTGTCTTGATCTCGCGCAAGGTGATTCGTACAACGAATGGTTCGAGAGTAGGCTGAGCGACGACAGGCTACAACCCGCTCCATGAATTTTAGGTGTGGATCACTTCCACCCAAGTATCCAGTTGTTGGTGCTGCCAGTTCTGGCGGCTCTTCCACTCTTGTGTATGCATGGGGTGCCAGATTTGGTACCTAGCATTGAACGTCTAACACCACTACTTCCACCCCAGAATCCAGTTGATGGTGCTGCCAGTTTGATGCTGGTTGTCCCTGAAGGATGTTTTGGAGGCCTTTCTAATTGCCAAATCCTGATGGACATAATGTGCTGATGGACCAATCCTGATGGACATTCGGGTGGCTTCACCTGATGGCCACATAGTGATGGACATTACGATGGACCATCCCTGATGGACTTTCTAGTGGATATTCTTACAGACATTCTGATGGAAAAATGGTGATAGACAAATGCTTACGGCATATGGCCCAATTATGATGCAAAAATGGATGCCCAATGGAAAGATGCTGATCATGGACATCATTGCATGGTGAGTCCAACAGTCTGTCTGGCAACTAACCAAAAAGAAGAAAGAGATGAGGGAAAACATATGAACACAACTAGACAAGGGAAAACACCACATCTCACAACTTTCCTGTTGGTGAATCTTATAAGTCTGGCTTTGTTTGGTTCGTCCTCTATTTGTTTCCCAAATTTTTTGTGGATCATTTTGACTACACATCATTCTATTTCTTCCAGGTCAATGTGAGATTTCCTCTTGCTATCCAAAGTTCTTCACCAGGCATTCAATCTTTGGCTTCTTTCTGTGAAGCAACCTTCGTAAATGCATGCTGACAACTGACAGTACCAGTACTTCGACCATGACTGACTCTGCCGTCTCATGACAATAGAGGAGTCCTAGGTAGTAAGGGCAGTACAACACAATACGTACTATTGATAGTCCTATATGTTCGTACCTTATGATAGAAGGACTATATACTATGAGGGACATTATGATGGTCCATTTCTGATGGACTTTCTAGTGGATATTCTGATATTCTGATAGACATTCTGAGGTACAAACTATGATGGTCCATTTCTGATGGACTTTCTAGTGGAAATTCTGATAGACATTCTGAGGTACAAACTGTGCTATACAAATGCTGATGGACCAATCCTAATGGCATTTCCGTTGGAAAAATGGATGTCTCGATGAAAGAACATCTCCTATCTCTGCAAAGAGATAAGGGGAAACATCACATGATCACATCTCACAAAATTCCTGTTGGCGAATCTGGTGAGCCACCACTTCTCCAACATCTATTCAAAGAGCTCAGCAGGAAAGCAACGATCTGGACAGGCCGACATCGGTGACCAGAGGGAGCAAGATTCAGCTACAACTGCTACTGTCATTCTGCCCTTTGGGTATTGAGACGCTCTGAAACTCCGAAGGCATCCTTCCTGGCAGTACAACACAATACGTACTATTGATAGTCCTATATGTTCGTACCTTATGATAGAAGGACTATATACTATGAGGGACATTATGATGGTCCATTTCTGATGGACTTTCTCCTAGTAGTGGATATTCTGATATTCTGATAGACATTCTGAGGTACAAACTATGATGGTCCATTTCTGATGGACTTTCTAGTGGAAATTCTGATAGACATTCTGAGGTACAAACTGTGCTATACAAATGCTGATGGACCAATCCTAATGGCATTTCCGTTGGAAAAATGGATGTCTTGATGAAAGAACATCTCCTATCTCTGCAAAGAGATAAGGGGAAACATCACATGATCACATCTCACAAAATTCCTGTTGGCGAATCTGGTGAGCCACCACTTCTCCAACATCTATTCAAAGAGCTCAGCAGGAAAGCAACGATCTGGACAGGCCGACATCGGTGACCAGAGGGAGCAAGATTCAGCTACAACTGCTACTGTCATTCTGCCCTTTGGGTATTGAGACGCTCTGAAACTCCGAAGGCATCCTTCCTGGAACCGAAAGAAGGAGTGGATTTTTCCATTTTTCCATCAGAATGTCTATCGTAATATCCACTACACTAGAATGGCCATCAGGAATGGTCCATCACCCATCACAATTTGGCCTATATCAGGTTAAGCCATCAAAATGTCCATCAGAATGTCCATCAGGATTTGGCCATTAGAAAGTCTACCAAAACATCCTTCAGGATTTGAGGATGGGATTGTCCATCAAAATGTCTCTCCAAAAGTCCTCCATCCTGTTTTGGCCATCAGAATGTCACTTGTGCAACAACCCCAGAGCCCAGAGTAAACAACAACTCATACTGTGGTGGTGGCTGTATGCACAACATGTTCCTTTCCTTTGGGTTGTCCCCCAATGCCCGGCCATAGAAACTGCTCTGGATAAGACCATATCTTGAACATACACACAAAGCCATATCAGAAGCTCTGGTATGAAACAACATCCTTGTTGCCATTCCAATTGACACTGCACATTGAACCATCTCTTTCTCCTACTCGCCACCATGATTCAATTGCTTCTCAAAACAGTTTCCTTGTCCGTATTTTCACCTGTTTGTCATAAAAGGCTGGGCGCCTCATTTTTGTACGCATATTGCCGATTTCAGAACAATTCCTTCATCCATGATGGGTGACGACAACAAGGCGAGGCCTTTCGTCCTCGTCCTTGGCACAGTTGGAGCGAGTAGAGGAGTTCAGTGCCAATCTCTCCAATGATGCAGACTCACAGCCAATACATATTCAAGACCAACTCAAACCACAGTCCTCCTCACGGAAGCAGGTGGTTCCTCTCAATGATCAAGATCCACTAGAATCCAACAAGAAGGGAACGTTGGAAGAAATCACTCGTACCAACAATCCGTTCGTGGCAATGACGTCCAAGAACAGCATTTTTCCATTGGGCGTCCCTTTTTACATCATAATTGGGCCATAAGCCATAAGTATTTGTTCATCACCAATTTTCCATCAGAATGTCTGTAAGAATATCCACTACTAGAAAGTCCATCAGGGATGGTCCATCATAATGTCCATCACTATGGGTGGAAGCATTGGTTTTGCACATTCAAATTAGGTTTGGCCCATCAGCATTTGTCCTTTCCAATTTGTCCATCTGAATGTCTATCAGAATATCCACCAGAAAGGCCATCAGAAATGGTCCATCAAACCATCTGAATCTCCATCAGGATTGGTCCATCACCATTTTTCCATCATCTATCAGAATATCCACTAGAATGTCCATCAGGAAATGGTCCATTACTAATTGGCCATCAGGTGAAGCCATTGGAATGTCCATTAGGATTGGTATATGTGAAAATTATGTCCATCAGGATTTGGCCATTAGAAAGTCCACCAAAACATCATCCTTCATGATTTGATGATGGGATTGTCCATCAAAATGTCTATCCAAAAGTCCATCAGGAATGGTCCATTACTAATTGGCCATCAGGTGAAGCGATTGGAATGTCCATTAGGATTGGTATATGTGAAAATTATGTCCATCAGGATTTGGCCATTAGAAAGTCCACCAAAACATCATCCTTTGATGATGGGATTGTCCATCAAAATGTCTATCCAAAAGTCCTTGATCCTGATTTGGGCATTAGTCGGTTTTGGACATTCGGTGCTGGGCGCCAAATCTGGCACCAACAGTATTCACAAAAGTGGAAGAACTGCCAAAACTGGTAGCGCCAACAACTGGATTCTTGGGTGGAAGTAGTGGTGTTAGATGTTCAATGCTGGGCACCAAATCTGGCACCCAATGCATACACAAGAGTGAAAGAGCCGCCAGAACTGGCAGCACCAACAACTGGATACTTGGGTGGAAGTATCCATTTTGGATATTCAAATTAGGATTGGTCCATCAACATTTGTCCTTCACAATTTGTCCATCAGAATGTGTATCAGAATGTCCAATATAGAGTCTGTAAGGAATGGTCCAACACTATTTGGCCATCAGGTGAAGCCATCTGAATGTCCATCAGGATTGGTCCATCAGCACATTATGTCCATCAGGGTTTGGCCATTAGAAAGTCCACCAAAACATCCTCCTTCATGATTTGATTATCAGATTGTCCATCATAATGTCTCTGAGCTTTTGTCCATCAGCATTTTTCCATCAGGACGTCCAGTAGCACTTTGGGCAAGAGCTCTTGGGGAGTTTGGGATTTCAATTTTCAATAGTTTGTTAATATTAACATGGTCACCCATGAGATTCTTGAACAGTGCCTGGTCAGCAGCTGTCATCTCGTATCCAGGCAAATCGGCTCTTGGTCCCTGCGTTATGACAACAAGTGCTCTCTTGGTGAGAGGAGGTCAAGAGGTCCATATGCCTCATTGGTGGTACTAGTAAGTTGGCGCATTAGTCCAGAAAGTTGCAAGACATTTGTCTGGCTCTGCTGGTCCAGAAGGGGCTGCACTCGTATTTTGGTTGATCTTGAGCCATCTTTGACGATACTCTTCTGCCGTCCATCCACTGGATGATGTATTCTCTGCGGCCTTTGGTACTCTTTTGTCCTAATTGCTGCATGAACAGTGGAGTAGCCGGGAGCAATTGGTGGGGCATTCATATGTACCCTGAGCCACCTGAATGCTAGCCTCTCCAATGCCTAGTGGACCAAAATCCGTGGGAATTGAACGGTGTATGTCGGGATTGTGAAAATCGCAGTTGGTTTCCTTGATACATGCCTGTTCAATTATAACTTTGTCATGAGCATCTTGCCACCATTGATGCTGGTCGACCCAGACTGAAACTGACACCAGTCCCTGTCGTGCGTCCGTTTTCGTTGCTTGGCAGATCTGGGAGTAATGTTCCCGTTGTTTTTCCCATTGGATTCTCTCAACTTTCCTGTTGGTTAATCGTATAAGTCTGGCTTTGTTTGGTTAGTCCTCTGTTTGTTTCCCAAATTTTTTGTGGATCATTTTGACTACACATCATTCTATTTCTTCCAGGTCAATGTGAGATTTCCTCTTGCTATCCAAAGTTCTTCACCAGGCATTCAATCTTTGGCTTCTTTCTGTGAAGCAACCTTCGTAAATGCATGCTGACAACTGACAGTACCAGTACTTCGACCATGACTTCGACCATGACTGACTCTGCCGTCTCATGACAGTAGAGGAGTCCTAGGTAGTAAGGGCAGTACAACACAATACGTACTATTGATAGTCCTATAGGTTCATACCTTATGATAGATGGACTATATACTATGAGGGACATTATGATGGTCCATTCCTGATGGACTTTCTAGTGGATATTCTGATAGACATTCTGAGGTACAAACTGTGCTATACAAATGCTGATGGACCAATCCTAATGGCATTTCCGTTGGAAAAATGGATGTCTTGATGGAAGAACATCTCCTATCTCTGCAAAAGAGATAGCATCTCCTCCTCCACTCGATGAGAGCGACGAAGAGGGGCCGGGGTTTCAGAGGGTTCTGAATCCTCCCCTTGAGTGTCAGAGTCTGGTCCGACGTCTTCAGGTTCCGTTCGTTCCAAGGCCGAGGTTCTGTCCCCTTCATCGGGACCGGTTTCTTCCATAGTATCGTCAGGATTACTCATCACAAGCATCCCCCACTCAAAAGTTAAAACTAGCTGCTTCGCTGCTCGTAGATGCTTGTTTCCACGAAGTGTGGGTCTTGTCGATTGTCACTTTCAATGATTGGGGGCTTCTTGGGCGTTGATCGAAGGGTTTGCGCCTTCGCTGAGCTGACGCCCAGCGAGGACTCGTCTGATTAGATTCTCAGATTCTACCCTTGTCCCGGAGAACCTGCCGATATACATGGGATGGGAGCGGTAAGATTTCAATTATCAATAATTTTGTTCATATTTTCCCATCAGTTTGTTGGTGTTTGTATCGATTATCGATCCTGGGTGTGAGTGAATATGGTCACCCATGACCCATGAGATTGAACAGTGCCTGGGCAGCAGCTGTCATCTTGTACCCAGGCAAATCTGCTCTTGGTTCCTGCGTGATTGCAGCAAGTTGCTCTCTTGGTGAGAGGATGTCAAGAGGTCCATATGCCTGTAAGGTTTCATCATCTTCTGATTCTTCAAGTCCAAGTTTCTGTGGTAGGAGCTCTCTTGAGTTTTGTTGCTGCTTGCTCTCCAAATCCATGATGGCCATTAAGTCTTCAATGAGGGGACCAAAAAAAATACGTTGGACTGATTGGGTGCAACCCACGGAACAGTTCTGACATCATCGGGCATTTTCTGTCAGTAGAGTGTCAGAAATATGGAAAGAAGCAACAGACATAGATAGACACGACATACTGGTCATGTAGAGCTTGGGAAGAACAAAATCAGATATTGGTACTTCCTGTAGGAGGCAGTGCGCCAATATCCTACCAAATGCTTGGAAATATCTCGAAATTTGGTGAAGGTTGCTCTTGTACCATTCCTGACCTTTTTTCCCTATGGAGAAGTCCCTTGGACTGGAACAAGGCCTCCAAGAGAATGTTGAAACCGTTCCACTTCTTCGATGCGGAGACTAGCCAGCTGATTCCATATCCTATTGAAGAATTCTCTTGTGGGTCCACCGTCATTCTCGGCAAGTTCTTTGACTTTCCTGTCATACTTCTCCAGTTGGGCATCTTCTTTGTGGGAAACAATATTCCACTTTGATGCAATCGCAGCCCACATTTTTTCTTCTTCTTGTCGTCGGTTTCCTCTGCAAACAGATACGGGAAGGCGTAATATGTTTTGTAATTCAATTGTACCATTTTTCCATTGCCTTCGAGATATCAAAATTGGCCGGTGTCCAGTCAACTTTCAATGCTTTGGAACCCTCCACACAACCTATCATTTTCAAAGAGTACTTGCGGAACTCTTGGGTTTGTTCCAAGACATTTTGTGCTTGTTCAGGGGTTTGGCTAATGTCAGACTTTGCCTTGAACTGTTCTTTCAGCTGTTGCTCAGCCCGGAGCTTGTTGGCAAGATCCTCATTGTATTTTTTCAATTCAGCTTGAGCTCGCTCCGATTGTTGGAGACGTCTCTCAAGGTCACGCATCTTTTGTTGTTCCTGTCAGAGGCCCTCAATCAACCTGCTGCAAACAAGAAATGAAAATGTGAGCATGGTGATCATGATGATTGGACTTTGACTAACTAAGAACCAAACGTACTTGTCTGTCTTTTTCAACAGATATCTTTCAATGTGGTGGTATTCAGGATCATCGACGTTAGCAAAAGCAAATGTGGCAGTAGCCAGGCCCATAACAGTTCTCAAACACTTTGTTCAAGTAGTGCTCAATGGTTGATGGGCAAGGCAATCGGCAATCGGCCTTGGCTTTGGCCTGCACATGTCGGAGGAGTTCAAAAGGTCGCTTCTTGCCCTTGTACAAAAACATTTTTAATGACTTTTGCACTGTCTCCTCCAACAAAGATGACCTTGGAATCAACAGTGACAGTGCCATGGAAGTGGGCACTAGCAGTGACGATTCAGGGGAAGGAGCCCAAGATGAGCTTTGGGACTTTATGCAGCTTGATGCACAAATTGTGAAATCCTGATGGACAAAAGCTCAAGGAAAAAAGCTGATGGACAATCTGACAGTTGTCCTGATGCACAAATTGTGACGTGATGCCGGACCTTCTGATGGCCAAATCAGGATGGTCTTTCAGAGAGACACTATGATGGACAATCTGATCAGATTCCTTGTCCATCCAAATCCATCCACCGCTTCTTTTGAAAGGTCATTAGCATTGTTCTGCACTGAAGCTAACAAGACATTGACCATCAAATTACCATGGAATGGGCTATTGGCCCAGCCAACCTTCAACCTTCTGACCTTGTTCTTGGCCCCCTGTTCCATCACCCATCCCTTCAACATTTCCTCCAATGACCACAGTGAGAACGATGCTATTGGCTCCAAGCAGTCCTCGCTGCTCGACAAGTTACATCCCAAGACCCGCGTCCATTTTTCCATCATAATTGGGCCATAAGCCATATGCATTTGTCCATCACCATTTTTCCATCAGAATGTCTGTAAGAATATCCACTACAATTGGAATTCCATCAGGGATGGTCCATCAAAATGTCCATCAGTATGGGTGGAAGCATTGGTCGTTTTGCACATTCAAATTAGGATTGGTCCATCAGCATTAATTTGTCCATCACATTTTGTCCATCGGAATGTCTATCAGAATATCCACTAGAAAGTCCATCAGAAATGGTCCATCACTATTTGGCCTTCAGGTGAAGCCATCTGAATGTCCATCCTGGATTGATCCATCAGCACATGTTGTCCATCAGGGTTTGGCCATTAGAAAGTCCACCAAAACATCTTACATGATTTGATGATCAGATTGTCCAACATAATGTCTCTCCAACAATGAGAATATCCACTAGAAAGTCCATCAGGAATGGACCATCCTAATGCCCATCACTATTTGGCCATCAGGTGAAGTCATCAGAAATCAGATTGTCATTCAGGATTGGTCAATCATGACCATACCACAAATTGTCATTTACGTCCAATGTACCAATAAACATCATAAAATGTTCACAGTTTAGATTGGTTTGCCAAAGACACTTTTTGATAGACTTGAAGTTAATTACGGTATGTTCAAATGCAATATCTGTGTGTATTTGCCTGGAAGTATAAATTTCAACAACAATTTAGAACACTTTATGATGTTTATTGGTACATTGGACGTAAATGACAATTTGTGGTTTGCCAAAGACACTATTTGATAGACTTGAAGTCAATTGCGGTATGTTCAAATGCAATATCCGTGTGTATCTACCTGGAAGTACTAACGTTAGTATAAATTTCAACAACAATTTAGCCTACCTATATACAGGAGCTCTTGGGGAGTTATGGGTTTCAATTATCAATAGTTTGTTCATATGTTCCCATCAGTTTGTTGGTGTTTTAATCAATTATTGATCCTGGGTGTGAGTGAATATGGTCACCCATGACCCATGAGATTGAATAGTGCCTGGGCAGCAGCTGTCATCTCGTACCCAGGCAAATCGGCTCTTGGTGGTTCCAACATGACAACAAGTTGCTCTCACCTCTCGGTGAGACTCGGTGAAAGGAGGTCAGGAGGTCCATACGCCTCATTGGTGGTAAGGTTGGCGCATTGTGAGGTGTTCCTAGTACAGCTTAAGTCAATCTGGTCCAGGAGTCACAAGACTTGCCAATGGCTTCTCTCGACAGGCATTGGAATGCCAAGCCTGGAGCGCACCAATACACAGGGCGGTGGGGACCTCCCTTGATTGCTGCAACACCCACAATGGACATGAGGGGGCTTCCAGATCTCTTGAACGACAAAAGAAAATGCATCATATACATCACACGAAGAAACTTCAAGAGATTGGTCCAGCTTGTGGATCGTGGAAACTACCCCAAACCTGAGAAGAGTGTCATTGTTGTTCGACCCCAATGGGAGAAATGGGCTTCTTGTTTCCTTGCATCCTTCGGATTCGAGTTCACCTCTGGTCATCGCTACATGGGCAGATTCAATGACCATTCAAGATTCAAAAAAAGCAGTGGGTGGATTTGGATGACAAGGAATCTGATCAGATTGTCCATCACAATGTCTCTCCAAAAGTCCATCCTGATTTGGCCATCAGAAGGTGGATCCTTGGGTGGAAGTAGTGGTGTTCGACGTTCAATGCTGGGCACCAAATCTGGCACCCCATGCATACACAAGAGCCAGAATAGCAGTAACACCAACGGGAGGGGCAATTTCTTTTAACCATGTCCCAAGTTACGTAGCACTGGTCCCCATCATCATGATATGGACGACTTCCACTTCACAATAATATAGTGATATTACCCCTGTAGTGAAAATATTAATACAGAATTTGCGAGTGAACAATACTTTAGTACATTAGCACTCTAGCATATTCTACGAAATCTTTTCAAGAAGTCTCCTACACAACACACATAATGGCAACGTCAGCATCACTTGGAGGTATCACAGTATGAACCGACAGATCGAAGAAGGTCAGAGGAGATGTCTCAAATGACACGCGGTTTCTTCTTCTCTGGTTCTTCATCAGCAACACTCAAGCCCTCCTCCCTCTTTGCCTTCTTCGCGGGAGCTTCTTGGTCAAGCTGGGCGATCTTGAGCTTCGCCTTGTCAAGTTCCTTCGCCATTTCTTGGATCTTGGCCTTGAGGTTGGCGAGGCTCGTGATAAGATTTTTCAAGAAGGAGTTGGCAGATTGGAGCTGTTCGTTCTGCTGGGCCTTGAGGAGCTGGTTGACCCTGGCAGCAGGAAGTTGTTGCTTGAGGGCTTGCATGGGCACGGGCATCGTGCCATGGGAGTCTTCATGAGAAGGTTCAGGGAACAAACCAAGCAGATCTCCTACTGGTACAGGTATCTTGGCAACTACTAGTTGTTCGTCGGTCTTGGGTGGGATTTTGCTCATTGTCAATGGACACATGAGGGCTTCTTGCACGGGCTCGTTTCCATGGAGGAAATCAGCAGTCGTCGTGGCACGGAAGTCTTGAAGAGGACTGCTTCCTCGGCAACGTCGGTCTTGGGGGGCGGGGAACTCATTGTCGATGGACAATGACGGAAGGATGGGTTTTGGAAACTAAATGTTGTGTGCCTGCCGTTTTTGTGAGAGATGGGACAACACGAGCATCACCTACCGACAGAAAAAGATTCGTTGGCTTTTGAATGTTGTTATGTCACTCCCATCACGAGGACATGTCGTCGTTCATATTCGCCACGCTGTAGTGGCTGTTGTTCATTGTTGTTGCTGCTTCTTCCACCTCCTCTTGGCTTCCCTAATCTTTGAAAAAAATATGGATACAGACACTACCGGGTACCAATATTACTAGTATAATCGTGTGTGGAGTTAAAAATCCATTGTACTACCAGTACTACCTAGCTAGTACCTCCTCCTTTTCGTCCTCGTGGAAAAAACTACCTCTAGTTTTAGCGCGTAGTACTGGTACATTACTGCCAAAATACTACTAGTACCGTAGTACTAACTACCGGTACTTGTATAAGTACAACTCATAACCAACTACACTGCTACAGCAGAACTCTAGCTAGCTTTAGTGATCCAACAGACACACCACAAATCATGTGGTGAAGATAGATTGTCATTAATCCTATCTATACCAGTGCTGTTTCTACTAATAGAAATAATGTAGGGAGATACTACGTAGTCACATACTAACGACGTTGCAATGCTCTAGTTAGTAGTTACTAACGTTAGTAGTACTGTACGAGTACGTTAGCACAGTACTTCCTACTACTGTATTAGTACAGCTATCCAACATTTTGTTCACATTGTCCATTGAAAGAATGAAGAAAAGCCGCCAATATGACGAAGGTGAAGCAAAGCCTTCAGTAGAGCCAGGACACGTAGCAGCCACCGATCTCATGTGAGTTGTTTCACTGGCTAAAGCCGCAGCAACAAACGATGGGCTTGATCCAAAACTACAATATCCTTTTACATCCTAAAAATTGCTATAACATTATCATTGGCGGCAGCAGTACCGTACGTACTCGTAGTGTACCGTACGTACTCGTACATTAGTGTCCCGTACAAGGTATCTTTGTTCACCATCCGCAGAAAATGCTGACGTCATCACCAAAACGGTAATTCCAAACTAACTTCATGCCGCCATAGAAGCCAACATCGGCACCCCACAGAAGACAACTCCAACTGTGTTACAACGACAAAAAATAAAACCGTATCAACGACAAATAAAACCGTATCATCGTCAATTTCTACACATTCTGGTACAAGAGACGTTTCATGGTTTGAAACAACACCACAATCAACCCGAACCCTGCCATAAAAAGCAACTACCACCCCAAACGCCGTCGTCTTCCTCCGTACTACACTACGCATTCTCTAGAACTTTTTACACACAAACATGGTACGTTACACTTTAGACGAGTATCGCGATGGCCTGAATTCATTCTCATCATGTGAAAGAAGGTCGCAATCACTGGCAGGAGGATTTTCAGGATCATCAGAGCCAGACGACCTGCGAAGGTCCCCGAATTCAAATTGATCCTGGTTGGAGATAAAAGTGTTGGAAAGACCACCTTTCTGAAGTGTCACTTGAAGCGAGTGTTCGAAAAGAAGTACGTAGCCACGTTGGGAGTGGAAGTGTACTCTTTGTTGTTCCACACGAACCGTGGACCCATTGTTTTCCATGTATTGCTCGCGACGGGAAAGGAAGAAAACTTCAAAGAAATCTGCAACCAGGGACACTGCGCCATCATCATGTTCGATGCTACCTCCCGAATCACCTACAAGAACGTTCCCAACTGGCTCCGCGAGTTGACGCGCGTCTGCGAGAACATCCCCATCGTCCTCTGCGGAAATAAGGACGTGGTCACGGCTGACAGCTTGGCCAAGCGAGTCAACGGAAAGATCGTCGAATACAATGGTATCTCCGCCAAGTCCAATCACAACTGCGAAAAGCCCTTCCTCTCGTTGGCCCGAAAGCTCTCAGGAGACGACACCACCCTCCACTTTGTCGAAATTGTCGAGGCTCCCACTTTGCAACCTCCTACCTTAGGAAGCATCATGCAAAGTGGTCACAAAAAGCTCAGTCATTTCACTCCCTTGCAACCTCAAGAATACTTGGAAGTTGATGCTCCCGAAATAGACAATTCCAATAAGAAGAGGGCAGTAGAAGACGAGGGTGAAGATCTGCCTCCCACCAAGAAAGCAAAGCTATCCGATGACACCAACGTTGGTGATCCAAAAGCTCAACCGAAACACCACAAAGTCAAAGTTGGGAACCTCGAGTATCCTGCCCATCCTTTTACAGTTCGAGTCTCGAAACTATCTCCCGATACAGAAGACATGGAGTTGGTGGACATCTTCCGGCCCAAGTGCGGCCCAATTGTGCATGCCAAGATCATTCGTGAAAAGCACCATCAGGACAAGGGCAAGTCCAAAGGCTGGGGCTTGATTCAGTTTGAGTCTACAGATTCGGTTGAAAAGGCCTTGGCATTATCAGGTGTCATTGGAATCCACGAGAAGCTTGTGGCCGTCTCTCGTTCTCACATGCCTGTGGTGTCCTTGGTGCCACCAGGAAGGCACCGCGTCGTGCCCAAGGGAGAGGGCAAGAGTTCCAAGCAAAACCAAAAACGTAAGGAGCAACGATCGCAACAGCATACAAATCCTGAAGAGTCGACCGAATCCAAGTCGGCATCCCCGGTTCAACCTTCCAAGGCACCTGAAAGTGCCACTACCACTGCCTCCGGTGGTTTGGGTGTGTTGGCTTTCAAGCCTCGTGGATTACAACGAAATCGCAAAGCCAAGGTCCAACTCAACCAAACAGAAACCAAACAAGAATAGGAAGGCGATGCAACGACGGGAAAGTAAGACTTCTAATGTAGAAGTATTTTAGAACACAAGTATTTCCCTCTGACCCTGGAGGCAAAATTTCAAAGTTATTGGAGAAAATGGTGATGGTAATTTCAGGGCCGACTGTAACTCCACTTGTTCCCGGCTTTTCGAGCTTGTAATGGCTATTCCAACGGGAAAAACAACGAGAACATTACTTGAAGCGAGTGTTCGAAAAGAAGTACGTAGCCACGTTGGGAGTGGAAGTGTACTCTTTGTTGTTCCACATGACCTGTGGACCCATTGTTTTCCATGTGTGGCTCGCGACGGGAAAGGAAGAAAACTTCTGGGAAATCTGCAACCAGGGACAATGCGCCATCATCATGTTCGATGCTACCTCCCGAATCACCTACAAGAACGTTCCCAACTGGCACCGTGACTTGACGCGTGTCTGCGAGAACATGCCCATCGTCCTCTGCGGAAACAAGGTCTTGATCAAGGCCAAGCAAATCACCTTCCACCGCAAGAAGAACCTCCAATACTACAATATCTCCGCCAAGTCCAATTACAACGAGGATAGGCCCTTCCTCTCGTTGGCCCGAAAGCTCTCAGGAGACAACACCCTCCACTTTGTCGAAATTGTCGAGGCTCCCACTTTGCAACCTCAGGAATCCACCTTGTTCTTGGGAGAACAGACAGAGGCTCGCCAAGAGGCTGACATCACCCAAGCAGCTGCCCAGCCACTTGCATGACGTACGAACCTATTTGTCTCGAGAGCGACTGCCTTGGATTGCTCAACATAACAATACTACCTACCTAGTACTGTACTTAGAAAATGAAAATATGAAATAGACATGAAATTCGTGTCTAGTACTTTTGTATCGCAAACAGCCAGCCTGGCAACTGTACCTACAAATTAATTACTACTAGTACTTTTACTAAAAATTTGATTGTCAGAATCGCCACGCAAGAGCAAAATTGGAAAGGATGGATTTGGCATCAGAGGAAGGTCTGTGTACTGAACAAGGGGTGGTCTTGTTCCATTGAAGAAAGTGATATATAGAATAGACTGGCTCTACGTTAAAGCTTGTAAAAGGATTTCATGATCTCATTGAAGGCTTGGGGATTGTGAAACCAGGGAATCCGGCCACAAGATGTAGTCTATTTTGTTTTGCTGTTGGTATCGATCATAGACTTTGGATTTGCTGGAACCGTAAATGTCGGAATCGCCATACATGAGCAAAATTGGAAAGGATGGATTTGGCATCGGAGGAAGTTTTCTGTACTGAACAAGGTATGGTCTTGTTCCATTGATGGGTTCCGCCTCACGTTCAAATGATCGGGATAGATGGTAAAAGCTGCAAAGTCTAGTATGGATATTGAACCACTCTATCTGCACTATCTGTCCTGGGTGCAGTCGGCAAAACCGCACCTGCAATACTTCTTTAAAAAATATTTTCATTTCCTCCTGTGATTCATGTACTGCCCAATCTTCTGCAATCGACATGGCGTCATCCGCTTTGGCGGAGTCAATTGATATCTGACAAGGAAGAGATAGTAATAGTAGTAATAGTGCCAACAAGAGCTTTTGTGCTATCAACATACTCCAAATGTTTTCTGTGCAGACCATTGACCATTGAATTCAACAAAGATCGAATTCCTGGTGTACTTTGATTCTCTTCTTTATTCAACAGTACCGGCATACAATCTCTGGGGAAGTTCACAATACTCGCGGTGGTCAACTCTTGCACCGTGAAACCACACTTGTACCAGAGAAAGGATCAACGCCAAACACCTGTCGTACCTACAGCCATTTAGACCGCGATTGACCTCAACTAGCAGCGGTGAAATGTCTGTTCCCGAGAGTTGTTCCATGCGTTGATATGTTTTCAATAGTCCGCGCCAAACAAGTTCATAGGAAACGGGAAAATCGAAGCAATCAGCCAACATTGAAAATCCACTCAAATTGTCGAAACCATCTTCCGAAGAAGAAAGAAAAGAATGTACCAGACCCCCGAACCCAAGCATGTTCACCTTGTCTCCCTGGTACCCAAGGATGTGATCCCTCCATTCAGAAACTGCATTCGTGGCACTGCAAGACTTATTCAGTCGAATCCAGTTTTGGGTGATGCACAAAGTTACTCCGCCCTTGAGGGTACCCTTTTTCTTTTGCTGCCATTGTAGTTGCGTTTGAAGAAGTTTGTCCAAATGCTGCGTCACAAAAATGAAATCATTCACATTTGCAGTTTGTAGAATACTAGTAGGTGGCAAGTCACTGGCGTACAACTCAATGATCTGCATGCTGGCCTTCCAAGACTCCTGTGCCAAGACGGTACGTTTCTCCACCTGCACAGCAAGGGGGCACACATGCAGAAGCAACGCAAGGGACCATTGCGAAAGTGACAGAGTGTGAAATGACTTGCTTTCTTCGCCTTTCTTCTTCTTTTTTGAAAGTTTCAAATCAAGGAGCTCTTGCAATTGCAGAATTGTGACCAAGGCACATTGTCGTACATCGGGAGAATCGAGCGCTCTGTACTGTGCCGAACTGTGGGTGGGATGATAGGATAATAAAGACCAAATCAAAGCTTGAACGGACGAATGTAATCTCCGAGTCCCTTTTTTGCCGACATCACTATGAATCCAATCCCAGGCCCAGGAAACCTTTGTGGGAGTCCAGTCTTTAGCCCATTCTGGAACGCTGTCGTACAATGCAGATGAATTCGAGTTTCGTTTCCATTTCAATTCGGAGAGCCACTGCTGAAACTCCAAAAAAGATTCCTCCTCTGTTGGAACAAAATGAAGTGAGGTACGAGTACTTTGTGTTTTTGTTTTCTCTTCGACTTGTACAAAGCCCTCGTTCCACCGTGTGCGCGAAGAAACCTGCACCATTCCAATCTCGTCGTCATCGACTTGGCGAGTGAAGGAGCCAATGGACATGACATTGGACTCCTGTTCCAAGGGAGCACGTTGCAGTGTGGGTTGTGTAGATTCTTGGCCGGCATCACCTTCATCCTCGTCCAAAACTGCAATAAGTGGGGACTTGGACTTTGGTATCAAGGGAGTTGGTTCAGATCTCTTGGTGTCTGTAGTATCGTCCAAAAAGAAGAGAGAATTGGAGACGGAAGGGCGAGCTGGGAGAGGGTTTGGAGTCTCCAAAAACAGTAAATCTTGATTCGTAGAAACAGGAGTAGTCTTGGTCTCTGATGGAGAATTCTGGACGAGCGGTGTTTGTTTCTTGGGTTTAGGGGCCTTGGCGGAGAGCAAGAACCCCTTGGAAAGCCCTGAACCGCGAGACTTGGCAGTCACGACAGGCTTTCGCTCTTTTTTGATAGCATTCCCATTGGAGAGGATTTCTCTAGACTCAGTTTCCTGTACTACGGGGTTGTTGTTTTGGGATGTCGAGTTGGTGTTCGGAGGTTTAGCATTAGGCTTGCTGTTGGGAGATAGAAGGAATCCCGTCTTGAGTCCTTTAGTTTTCTTAGACTTGATAGTCTTGTCAGTAGCGGAGGGCTCACATGTTGTGTCTGCTTGTGGTTTCTTGACTTTTGTTTTAGTGGTACGAGTATTGGATTTGGATTGCAACAGAAAGCCTCGTTGCAGCCCTTTTTCTTGCACCATTGCGTGAGTTTTGCGTTGTACGTACTGTCGGTGGTGGTGGTTGTTGTGGGACCTTTTCAGTAGGCATGTATAGTGTATATGAGAAAACAAATAGTACTGTCGCAGCGACACAACATGGGACATCGTATCAACAGAACACTTCTTTGACGACCACCCTCCTCCTACAGACTACAGATCACAACGAGACGTGAAGTGCAACAAACAGAATCAGCAGCAACAACTACCAACAACAACCTGAAGAATGGGCAGAAGCAAAGGACCTCCCAAGAAGCGTCACTTGCAAGAAGAAAAGGCAGAAATGGAGGCAATGGAGATTCTGCTCAAGGCGCCACAGAGTGAATTGGAAGCAGCAGCTGCTTCTGCCACACGCCAGCGTTGTGAGAATTGGCCTTGTCTCGACGGAAGTGACTCCATTTCTAACCTACCAACTTGGTTACAAGGGTTAGGAACTGCCACTACAGTTCCTAAGGAACATTTTGAAGCTTTGACTGCGCTTCATGAGCAAATCAAGAAACTTTCCCCTGTTTGGGCTTCCTGGTCAGGTTCGCCTCAAGATCCAAGAAAACGTGCCTTTGGCTTTTTGCCTGATACCTTGGGCTACCGACAAGAAGCTCGAGATTCGATTGATATTTCACAGCCTTGGATGGCAGTGGACACGGAGGAGTCCGAAAAGGAAAGAAGTTCCAACAATCAGGCCATTGTCGTTCTCCCAGAGGTGCCACCAGGCACTCGTCAAGCCATTGACTGTCTTTGTCAAACCTTTGCAACCATGCTTCAGACCAATGGTACCAGTCAAGAAATGGCTGACTTGGCAGCGTCCGTACTCAAGTACGAACATCTCGTGGCAGCGCAACCCAATCTACATTGTGGTCGGGAGCTGCTACCCACGCATGTCGACCATCCCACAAAGGATGGATTTGGTATCATTATCATGACTATTAGTATGGTAGGTCAAGGCCAGATCCTCTTGGAAGATTATGCAAATACCAAAAAATCCACCATGACTGTATCTCAAGGACAGGCATACATGTTGAGTGGGACAGCACGCAACGCCTGTGCGCATGGGATTCTCGCCTCGGATGGAGAGAGGGAATCGCTCAATTTGCGTTTTGGTTTGCATGATTGGACGACACCCGCTCCTGTGGAGAGTAACACTACAGAAGCTACCCCTACTGCTACTACTCCTAATTCACTGCCGGTGGTTTCCTCCCGAGAGGTTCTTCAATATTGGGAAACTGATCCAGACAAAATTGATGCTCCTATGGGTACTACTCGTACCACAAGTCTACAAAAAGAGGATGACCCCAACAAGAAGCCTAGACTGGAAGAATCTTAACAAGATTATGATTCCACGGTTGTATCCGACGCTGGAGGGGGTGCATTGTCTTCTACTCGATCGATTGCTGTGTCTTGGAAATCTGATACATCCGCCTCGGTCTCATGGAATTCCTCCACGTCCTCGCCATCCTCTGCATTTCCGTCAGGAACTGCACTTCCTGTGACAAACTCCATTGAATCCGCCTGCGTCAACGTTTTCACTCCTGTTCGTGTGAAGAAGGCTCGAACACGTTCCAAATCGCGACGCAGCCATTGCATGGCCATGGGGTGTTGAATATCCACAGCTTGTCCGAAATCGATCAAGACAGCCTGCAGATCGTTGATCGTATCTTCCACGGATGATATCTTGTTGTCCACTTGAAAGGTAGGAGCAACCAAAATATTGTATTCACTCAAGTCACCATGAACAAGCCTGCCACCAACATACAATCTGTCGTAAATTAACGTCGTCATAGTTTGCGTGAGAAGTACGAGATGGGGTATTAGGTGTGAGATGGCTCCAAGAAGCACACAATAGAACCGCCGTCGACGCGACTTTAAAACAAACCTACCTTCGCACAGCTTCCATTACTTGAGTGTACAAAATATCCCACTTTTCACTGCCCTTATGTATTCCCAATTCACGAATTTGAGGTGCGGGCCATGCATCGTTTCCCATGAATCGCATGAAGATGATATTGTCTTTGTAGTGAAGTGGAGTAGGAACTGGAACACCTGCTTTGTTGGCACGGATCAAGTTGCGATATTCCTTCTCAGCCCACATGTTGAGTTGCTCGCGTTCAGTTGCCTTTCGAAACATTTTGCCTGGATAGCGGGGATCGCCATCCACATAGTCGGCGCGACCCCTGAATTCCGTAATGCGTTTAAAGATCTTGACTGCAACGTCAAATCCTTGGCTCGCATCTCCTTCATCGGCATGATATATGACTGCCTCTTTCCCTTGTTTGACAGCCCCGTCACACTTGTCAATAAGACCTGCATTGATCGCCCTGCTAATTTGTAGTCTCGCGTGAGGATCCAACGCTTTGCCCTTGATGGCTTCGGAATCTGTTCCCGCTCGACCCGTTCCATGCGAAGCAACACCCTTGTTGGTTCGTTTCATACTTCGTTGGAAGGAATTGAACGCCTGATTGCCCACATGTGTTCGTACGCCCATGTCATCTTCATCGAGTCCCAAATAGTCCGCATTAGCCTGTCCTTGAACTTCTACATCATGTTTGGTTCTCATCTCATTGTTGGGACCAACAATTGTGTTCCTGTCCAATCGAGACCACTGCTGTGAGCTGGGTACGTTCATGCGAAAGCCTGCCGGAGCTGGTTCAAAGTCGTCGTCCTCCAAGGGATGGCGAGCAGGGGGGCGAGAATCCGCATAGACACCTGGTGCGGAGGGTCTATTGCGGGCCGCTGCCGCCGCACGCTCTTGCTCTTCGAGGGGGTGGAGCCTCACTGGTGCATTGGTTGGAATCGCTCCGACCATGGAAGACGGTCGACTGATTCCGCCAGACTCTCTCAGAAACTCTTGCCGTGTCATAGTTCGTACATTTCCTTGTTGTTGTCGCCCCGCTGCAGCATTTCTTGTGTTGGCCTGCAATTGGGATATTTCCTCTTCTTGTATCATCAAAGCCAACATGAGTGACTCTTGTTCTGCTTTAGCGTCTGCTTCACGAACGGCGGCTTCAATGGCTGCCGCCTCATCTTCGGAAATAAAATCAGACGGAGGAGCGGGGGCTGCCGCAGCTACAGCCGGGTTTGGACTGTCCAAGGGCAGATTTGGTTTCCGGTTGCTGTTGGGAGAAGAATAGGGACTGAGAGGAGGAGGCCCGCCATACCTAGCAAAGTCAGGATTGGAAGGGGAGCGGACCAATTCTGGAGAAGAAATAACCCTGCGAGATAGATTGCTTCGTGGGGATGTCATTGGAAGTTCCACTCGGGGCCGGGGTCGACCTCTAGGAGATGTGATGAGCGGAGGTCGCGGGGAGGGCACCGAATTCATGGTGTTGGGATGGTTGGAAGATGGCTCTTGCTCGTCAGCTGTTCGAAGAGCCTGTTCAATCTCGTATATTTCTCGTGCTGAGAGATGGTTTCTGGCCTGCAGCATCATATCCGTCCTAGCTCTGTGTCGATCCGGGGGAGGAGAGTCTAACGGAGGATTTGGGATAAACCGTGGAGTAGAAACAAGAGGCTTGGAGGTTGGAACTGGAGAAGGCCTAGAAGAAAAGTGCCGACGTCGTTTCTCGGCCAAATCGGCATGGGGATTATCCACCACAGCCTCTGTTCGTTCAATCTCCAGAAGTGTTCGTTGGGAAAAGTCACGTTCAATGAGAGAGGGTCGCGCCGGACGAGAAATGCTAGCTGTACGTAACGTAGGTTCAGAACGGTGCAAATGGTCTATCGAGGATGTGGAATGGTTGGAGGCTGGAAGTAGATTGGATTCATGAAACGAGGAGGTCCCCAAGTGGTTAGACTCGGATCGAAGGGGTAGCAGCGATTCTTGCCGTTCCGACATTTCTAGCGTAGAAGCGGAACCTTCAGTGATGGGTGGTACAAAACTGACTGGTGGTGCAAAAGAGAGGTTGTTCACACTGGCACTGTTGGATTCTTCATCCGCTTGTTGTTGGGTAGCGTTGTACTCCTCGAGGGACTGCCGCATAACCATTTGGAGGAGTTCATCTTGATCGACATCGGAAGGGAGATCGGCAGAATTGGTGAAATCATAGGACTGGAGGAGACGTTCTGGATCCTCCGCAGAAGAGGCCAAATCAGCATTTCTACCAAGAGCAGCTTGTGCAATTTCCCTCTCTTGCGTCTCTTCCGCCATGATGTCAGCTAGACTCGGAGCTGCAGTGCGAGTAGTGGAGTCTTGTGTCTTTCCCCACGCAAATGTTGGAGCTTGTCGAGTGTTGTTCGCTGTGGTGTTGTTTTCGCTGGGGTCTGCTTGTTCCGAATTCTCCTGCTGGGACATGTTCCTGTCTTGTTAGGAGTGTTAACAGGTGAAGGTGCTGCTTGCAACAAAACTGGGGTGCTATTGTTTTTGTTGTAATAACTCTGCGTGCCAAGTTGCTGATTGTCCACAACGTCAAGCGAATATCGCAATATAAATGCCTACCAATCTAATCTTGATTACAACAGGAAAGGTACAGGTAGTTGTACACAATGCGGTGCAAGTGCAGAGGTACACTTGCACAACAATCCCTCCCCACAACAACACTGTTTCGCGAGCCCTTTTTTTGTGAAATATAATTCACGTGTCCAGCTACGTCGCACAGTAGTAACAATTCCTGCACAGCCAACCTCTTGTCGTACGTAATTATATGTACTGCTTGTCTCAACGCACTCCACCTGTCACATAGATAAGCTACATTTATACCCGAAAATGTCTTGCGACTCTCATACGACGGAATGTTCCCTTAGATACCCAAAACAACACAAACCCAAGAAAAATGGTGGCGGCAGGCGGAATTTGGTTCTTGCAAACAACACAAGATCTTTTCCAAGTTCTACCATAAGCCTTCAGGCTTGGAATAGACCCAACAAGACCAAGACCCTCCCCTGTCAACACCACCTCAACAGTACCTTACTCGCACTGTACGGTATTGTACTGTACTGTATTACCAACATGGCAACCTCCGAAGAATCTCCTACCATCGTTCCCTACGAGGAGCCCAAAGGCGGCAAGGGACAGCTTCATGTATTTGGGAACCCTGATGCCACTCGTCTCATTTTCATGTGTGCAGGGTATCCTGATGATCACTCTGCATTCACACCTCTTGCCAAGCGCTTGGCAGAAGAAAACGCATGTTTGGTTGGGGTTGTTTGCTTGCCTGGATACCAAGCAGGAGTAGAAAACCTCGATCTTCCAAAAGATGGGTATTCCTTTGCGGATTGGGTTGTATGTCTTCGCCGAGCACTCAAGGCCTTGCGGTCCTACTCTACCAAGTCCGTTCAAGAAACGCAGCTCACAGGGGTATACCATGATTGGGGGGTTGTACCAGGTCTTCAACTCTCCAACCAGGCCATTGAGGAGAAATCTGATGAGTTGACTCCCAACCAGCTCATCATTTTCGATGTTTTGCCTCGTCATCACCCCAAAACACCCAATGTCCCTTCGCTTCCCTACGGTGATATTCAAGCTCCAACCCAATTCCAACGTACTCTGGACGGTTTCCGTATGTTATCTTATCAGTCGGCTCTAGCCGGATCATTCCTCGTTCAAAAGTGGTTCGGCATCCCTTTCCTCTCAACCCTCTATTTCGGTATTACCTTCAAGCTCATGGGTCTCCTTGGAGTCTTTCCCTCCGGTCCTGGTGATGGCAAATACTTTGCCAAGAATATTATCCCCAATCTCACGTTGCACCGCATTTGCTACAAGGCCTATCCATATGTGTCTGTCATTGGGGGTATCTTTACAGGTAAAGTCAAATCTCTCTTTCACCAGTGTACATCCCCCATGGATTTGGAAAAGACTCCAGTCTTGTACATGTATGGTGGAGCGAAGCGATTTAATTTACATACAGCCAAAGTGTTGGCAATTTTGAAACAAGAGGAAGCGGCAGGTCGTCCTTCGCGGGTCATTGAAGTCAAGGGAGCCGGACACTGGTTCTACTATTCCAAATTTGACGAGACATTGAAGGCTGTACAAGCCTTTTTGGAAGCAACAGCTATCAAGAAAGAACCAGTTTCCAAACTTTGATAAAGCCACAGTATTGGTGTGGAGCCAGCGCCACAGTCAAATGCAAATCTACATTTTCTATGGAATGTTTGCTTTGCTGCGAACGTGACAGGAAATATTGAATGAATGCACAAATAATAAATGCCACCAGAATGTATGATATATTCTACTTGTCGTTGCATTAGGAGCTAGCTGTAAACTTCTGTGGCAACTGTTGTTGAAATGATGCGGAACAAACCCGAGTGTTGTTGCTCCGGATCCTTCCATCGTGCGCCCCTCCATGCTTCCATACTTGTCACCAAAGTGGATCCAGAAATTTCCGTTTAGGCAGTCAAGGACATGATGGCATTCACCAAGTCACCCTCGTTGTCTTGGAGAGCCTTGACAGCACGGGCACGCGAACACCCAGCCTGGCTCACTACAAGTTCAATGTCCTTGGCGTCAACGCCGCTCTCATCGACAACTTCCTCCACTTGAGGAATCTCATTTTCATCCTTTTTTTCCTCCACAACGGGCGTGGCCAACTGCTTGGCTGCCTGTGCTTGTTGGCCCCGGAAGTCCGGGATTCTGAAGTCCGGGATTGTACTTCCCCGATGAGCCTCCCCAAATACAACATAGGATCCATTCTTTTCAAATACATCTGGTTGGTTGATGGTGAAGAATCCTTGATTGTTGCGCATCTTGAGTGTCACTCGAGCAATGCCACTGACGGCCTTGAGGCCCATTCGCTCCATCATCTTGCGAGCCTTCTTTTCGTTACGGTTGGGAACATGGGGCGTGTCAACATGTCCTTGAAGAATCGTTTGAGCAATATCCTGCTTTTGCTTCCTTTCCGCAAAAAAGTCATCAGAGTCCGGTGCAGCAGCGTTTGAGACCACGGCGTCCTCGTGCAACTGAGGAATATCCTCCAATTCATCCACTTCTTCCACAGTCACTGGTTGTTGGTCTACTGTCTCGACCAACTCTTCCGTGGCGGCATCCGATGCAACGGGGGCTTCCTCCTCCTTCTTTGCAGGTGCAGCATTGGTGGCAGACGAAGGCTTTGTGGAAGCAGACGCAGCTTGCAGCTTGGCTTCATTGAAACTCTGCAAATTTCGGGCGGCTTCCTTCTTTTGTTCCAAATCCTCTTTTTTCTTGTTGATTTGCTGTACTTTGAAGTCAAGATCCTGATCCACAGCCTTGGTGCCAGCCTTGTTGATTCGATCAGCATCGCGTTGCTTTTGTTGGTCTTCCTTCTTTCGGGCAATTTGTTGAACTTTGAAATCAAGATCCTTGTCAACAGCCTTGGAGCCAGCATTGAGGTTCTCGACGGCATCTTTGGAGTAAGCAGCCGAACGAGTCTTACTCTTGGACTCCTTGAGAGCTTCAGCTTCCTGTTCTGGAGTGCTGAGTCCAGCAGCTGTTTGCAACTTGGCAGCGTGATTCTTTGTCAAAGATTGAGCTCGGAGAGCAGCTAGTTCATCGGCAACACTTGGCATGATGGTGTGGAGGAGTGGAGGAGTGGATGGAAGAAGAAAGGAAAGCGTCGACCCGAGTTGAATTTGTGGCGGCCGCATTGTCGTCGTCAACCTTTCTCATTCAAACGGACGGTGGTGAGGGTATGTACCCGTACTGGCATTGGAAGGTATTCATCTTGACTACGATGTTAGAATGTACCTATTGAGAATACATATGAACTACAAAAAATCCTTGACGTAGTAAAGTTGGAACGATGAATACTCTTTTAACATGGATTTACTAGCCAGTAGAAGACTATAGTAGTCATTCAGCAACAAGAGTATTGGCACTCTTCACAGTAACATGATTCACAAGTTGGTTCTTCGTTTCAAGTTTGTTGCCAGAAATTTAGGAGCAGTCAGAGTTGCAAGTTGCAACACCACGGGCAACCAAGTCACGGGACTTGAATTCCTCAACGCAGATGATGTCTCCCGAGGTGGAGTTCACCATCTCGAATCCGGAGATGGTTCGGGACCTGCGGTGGTGGGTAACAGTCTCAGTGCAGGCACACTCACTGCACATCTCAGGGCAGTCTCCTCCGCAGCATCCGCACTCGTCAGTGGAGAGAGTCCTGTTGACATGAACGCACATGGCAGCCTCGACGGTGGTGGCAGTGCTGTCATGATGACAAGTGGTGTTGCGGCAGACAAAAGCTCCAGATTCAACACCATCAGCGTCTTTTCGGAGTTGACAAGTGACAATGTCAGATTCAGCATCACATACATCGGAAATAGTGGTGAAGGTCAAAGAGTCAAAGTAGCTGCTCTTTTGCTTCTTGCCACCTCCGTGTCCTCCACGGCCACCGCCACGGCCACCACGTCCTCCGCCGCGAGCCTCAGAGTTGGCAGCAAGGAGAGCGAAAAGCAAAGCCAAAATGGTAACAAGGGACTTGATGGAGATCATGATACTTTCTTCTTGTTGTCAAAAGTGGCACTGTTCGTTTTGTGCCAAGAGGGGCGACAGCGGTGAGATTTGATGATGTAGTTGTTGGGGAATCGGGGTTCTATTTTCCCCGTAGTAGTAGTGTCAACGGTAAGAAGTCCGTAAGTAGAAGAGCGACAATAATACCTATACCACCGGCTTTCGCACGATCCCAATAGCAGCACATGCATTGAATGGGGTAGTTTGTCAGCCCCAGATGGGATCTCTGTCATAATCAAAGGATTGTGATCGTTAATCACTCTCCGCACCCTTCTTGTCGTATTTTCAACAGGGAAAGTTCCGCGAAGGGAAGTGTGATTTGGTATTTAGAGGGTTGCGCGCCGTGGTGCATTTCTCTAGAATCGAACGCCTTGGACCCATCCAGTCAATTGGACATTCGAGTTCTCGGCGGATAGATGATGGTGATGAGATGAATGCCCCGATACATTTCCCCCGGTAACAACAAGTACGTACGTACCGTGCCAAGAAGAAGTTTGTCTCAGGAATCTGATTCGACAACAGCAGTGAAACGTCATGGAGGGTTGGTAACAAAAAATTGTTTCTCCGCATTTCGAAGTCGACGTTGTTGTTCTGGAACATCATCTATGTTTCTGTTGTCTTCAACACCACCACTTCCACGCAACCTGTGGCTCCTCCTCCTAGTGAAGGACACGTGCACCCTGTAAGTGCTCAACGAGTAACAAGCTACCGGTAGCACACAACATTGAAAGTGTCAATGGCCTCCGATGAGAGTTCTTGTTCGCAAACGGGAAGAAAATGAAATAACCCATACATTATGACCGCCAACTTTCACTTCCTTGATTATCCTCAGCCATGTCGTCTTGCTACATCTTGCAACGAGTACAGACCATCGCTAATACTGTACAATGCACAATGAGGCTCTGTGTGCTCGTTGTCAAAAGAGGACTCATCCTGCTGCTGGTCGTATTAGTCCAAACAATTGTTCCTTCTTTGTACTGTACTAGTAGGTAGAAGTATATGTAGACGTGATAGAGCAGTTTATATGATGCTTCCTACCGATGTTCAACATCCACCAGTTTGGAGAGCACATCATGACGACTCATCAACATGTGCAATGGCCCAAAGTAGTACACACTTCCTGTTGTGCTGTCTACTGTTACTCTGTCATGCGTGCAGAGGCTTCTTTGTCAGTTTCAGTAGTCTGAACAGAGGCTTGCACAGGAATTTGGCACTGAGTTTGTCGCAAGACGATGAAGCCGTTCCTACCTTTAGTGAACTAGGGTTGAGTCCTCCTATTCTTGCTGCCATTGATGCCCATCCTGGTTGGGACGAACCCACGCCCGTACAACAGGTTGCTATCCCGAGATTGCTAAAACTCTCTTCAAAAAGGAGACAGGAGACTGATGATGATATACCCTCTCCCAACGCTGACAATAACACTCAAGTAGACGCTGTGTGGTGCGAGGCTCCTACGGGTTCGGGAAAGACCATCGCGTACGCATTGCCTCTTCTTCAAAATCTCAAGTATAATAGGGATCCACAGGAAGGAGGCTGTGTTGCTGCCCTTATACTATGTCCCACCAGGGAGTTAGTGTTGCAAGTGAGTTCTGTCATTGAGAACTTGGCCAAACGGGTGGGTACCAAACGCAAGAAGAATGTCCTTGCTCTCTATGGGGGGATTCCACTGCAATCTCAGATTTCTACCCTTGCAGATATCATCCATTATGGCTACTTTTTGGATGTCCTGGTTGCAACACCAGGACGGCTCGTTGATGTGCTCATGTACTACAATATGCCAAATGCAACCACCAATAATACTCCTCAAGGGGATGCCGTGAATCGAAGAGTAGTTGAGGCCTTGGACAAAAAGAACAAATACGAATCGTCACTTGGGTACCTAGAAGTTCAAGATCTGGAGTTACACTCCATGGGTGACGCGGGCAGGGGATCGCTCGTCAACTTGCTAGGAAACTTGCAGTTTCTGGTTTTGGATGAAGCTGATAGATTGTTGGGTACTGCCTTTGAAGAAAATATCAACACGGTCTTGAACCTATTGCCCAAACGGGTTCCTACTTGGATGTTCTCCGCTACCTTCCCCAAGGCGATTGAACCGAGACTGGACCATTTGTTGACCCGGATTGGTGCCAGTGCTCCCATTCGCATTGCCTGTGCCAATTCGGACCGCGTTGTTGACGAGACTGTGAGTTCTTCCTTGAAACGAAAGTTGCAACGAAGCACAACTACTTCCTCTGCCAGTACGGTGCAAAAAGTAGGTCCAGCTTCTACCATTCAATTGCGTGCCATTCGATTGCGCAAAGAAGATCGGACAACAGCACTGAAGCGATTGTTGGATGAGAACCCAGAATGGGATCGCGTGTTGGTATTTGTGGGGACCCGATCCTCTACAGGTCATGTAGCTGCAAAACTCCGGCAGGTCGGAATCAAGGCTAATGAACTGCACGGGAAATTGACAATGGATCGACGACTTCGAAACTTGAGGCAGCTGAAACAAGGTAGAGCTCGAGTCCTTTTGGCTACTGATGTGGCAGGGAGGGGGATTGACATCACAGGTCTCTCTGCCGTTGTGAACTATGACTTGCCTCGGTCATCGGTGGATTTCGTACATCGAATCGGGCGAACTGGCCGGGCAGGTCGTCATGGTACTGCGGTATCATTCGTCACAGCTGATACTGAGGCACAATTCAATCTTATCGAAAAAAGACACTTGATTCAACCCGTAGCTCGTGAAGTCCTTCCGGGCCTGGAACCAAACGAGGATAAGTGGAACCAGGTGGCGGAAGCCTCCCGTGTATCTGCTGTGGGGACTGTACACTCTAGTCAAGGTCTCGCTCACGACAGAATGTTTGGAGGTATCAAAGGGCATCGAAAGAGTAAGAAGGATAAATTGAGAGAAAAGGCGTTGGAAGAGGCAAAACGAAATGCTGCATTGTCAGAGGACGACGATGATGATGACGACGATGATGGCATGATGTAAAAACTATAATTTTGAATGTTTACCTTGATAGATTTCTTCACAAATAACTTGCACAATAACGTTGCAATGTTGTTAGATGCCCATGATACGGTGATCAACTCCGACCACTAAAAACGCCCACTCATCATCCACAATTTGACTCAATCGAATGGACCACTGACAACGACGGTGCAATTACGCCACAAAACACGGCTTGGGTTTGGGGACGATGTTGCTGCGGTATTTGGTGCTGAATCTAATATTACTTGGAAGCTGTTTGTGTACACAAATCCCCGATGCAATTGATGCCTTGAGTGGATCAGTACTGAAAGTGTACGAGACAGAGCAATGGGACATTCAGAGCAATTCCTGGAGAGCCACAACGGAAGTTCCACGTTGGTCCAATGAACAAGGGGAAAGTTCGTTGGCGCCAAGTGAAGTTCTTCCACCTGCTGGGTTTGATTTTGGAAGTGATTGGAAAATTGTGCTAGAGGGGAGTGATGCGATGGGTTGGGAGTACACATTTCAATACATGCAGCCTCCAGTCAGACGGCGTCTCTGGCTTCGAGGTTTGCAACCTGTTTCTCCGCCACTACCGCAGACTTTGATGGTACCAGAGAAACCATTCTCCAAATCCCCTAATCTTCTTTCTCGTATCATTGACCAAGCCCGAGATTCCTATAACTTCAAAGGTTATTATGTCAATTTCTACAAGTCTCTTGTTTCCTGGGATAGTTTTGGATTCGGTGTTGGTGTTCCCCTTACAATGAATTTTGACCTTTGGGATCGAAACCCTGGTCTACCGAGTCTTTCTACAAGCTTGGGATTCTACTTTCCTTGGACAGTGGCTGCATTCCTATCCACCAGCGTCCATTTTGCTTGGGTACGGTGGGTTGTGAAAATGTCTGTGGTCATCTTGCCATACCTGTTGACTCGGCTCGCCTATCGCTACGTCATTCCAACAGTTTGGGTATTGTCTGCATCTCTCCTTCTCCCTCTAGGAATGAAAATCCCACCAATCCCGGAAGAACCCAATCTTTCTCTCCCCAAACCTTACTACAACTCTGAAATTTCCGAGCGCATGGGGTGCTCCTTCTCCTACCGATGGTCGCTGGAATATGGGTTTGAGAAGCGGTTTAACTATTGGCATTCCTATCGGCCTACGTTTTCCATCTATCGCAAATTCTTGGGCATGAACAATCCCATTGATTGGTGGCAACAACACTTTGGGTCGTTTGGATTGAGCACTGGATATCCTTTACCCAGACCTCCACATTACTCGTGCTCGTTGAATCTCGGATTGAGTGGACTCTACTTTCAATCAAACCCACCTCCAACGAGTAAAGAAGTTGTCATTCAAGAAGAGCAAGAGGAAAATATTCCCACCCCAACAGCGTCGTGAAACACTGTGAATGACTGGTGCCACCTTGTCGCTGTTCCCACAATCATATTGGAACTGAAGCCTGCAATGAAACCCACCACCGAATGAGCAGCACCAGGTTGTGGAAGAAAATCCGATTACCAGGTTTCAATGAAGCCAGTAACGTCTCTCATTATCGATCCTCAACTCAGTCGTGGTTGTCAAACTAATCTGGGGATCAAAGCAGCCCGGGAAAGTTTGCCCTTAGACTGTTGTTGATACCATACTTTATTGTTGAGGGCAGAAATGGAAAGGTTGGTAGCTACCCACATAAATAGGAGCCAATGTCGATTGTACAAGCCTCGCGTCAAAATATGGTACAATGATTCTCCAACCCAGTCGGGCACCAACGCTGGAGACTTGAATGGTAGGCACCCCTGTAGTTCCAACAGCATTGCCCATGAGAGGTACAACATAATCTCTGCCAAATAATGAGGGCACAAAATCCATTGGAACCAGCGTTCTGAGGGGGGTATGGAATATGTAGTTGCAGAAGCCTGACCCTGACGGTTTTCCTTGCGCATGCGAGCCAAAATGCAATGATGGCGATGTTGCTCGTACTGCATCCAGAGATGAAAGGAGACGAGAAGAATCGTCTTAATGGACAAAAATTCAAGGCTTGACATTGGAGGGCGTTGTACAAAGACCAATGGTAACACACTGTAGTGACCTACACCCAACAGATATCCAGCCAAATACATGGTACTGGAGGGTCCGAACTTGTGAACACAACAGCATTCATACGTCCGTCGAAGCAAGTGAATCAGCAGTAGCAAGGCAGGCAGAGATTTCACTATATCCACGCCAATGGAAATTGCAAACGACCAGAGACCAAATAAATAAAAGTGCAAAAAGTATTTCTTGGGGACGGCAATGGACCACCAGTGCTTTGATGCCTGAAATGTTTTTCCATGCGACGACAAAGTGTTGAGGCTAGGAAACACTTTCGAGAAAATAGCTACAATCGCCAATGTCGTATAAGCAGGAGCCAAGCAAAGCAACACTGCGTTTTGACATGCTTGAACAAAGACAGGGAGTGGAGATTCAGCATCGAGGTGCGTCATCGTTCATCATCGTTGGATTTTGGATGGTGGGTGTTTGTCATTCTCGCAGAGAGCTATCGTATGATAAATCATATGAATCATAGGTATAATGGGTATATTGCTATTGTCCTATTTGTTGATGTCTGTGACAACAACATTTATATGCCCAAATAGTCACAAGATGCCGGTGGATGGATGGTGAATCTCGTCACGGAGTTGAATCTTCCCTCCGTAGCGAATTTCCAGCACTTTCCTGAGGAGCATTCAAGAAGGCCATTCTGTGATGCGACCGAATTGTACAAACAGAGCGGATCCAACAAAGCAGTTGCAAGAAAGATGGATCAGACAACAACACTTTTAGCCTTGGCGAGGTTTACTTCGGCCATTGCTCGTCTTTGTCTCGGCCCACTTCTTCCAATGTTGAGTGCCGCGCTAGAATTTGAAGAATCGGCCAAACCTGCTTTGCTTTCTGCCTATAATTCTGGGTACATTTTGACTCAAATTGGAGGGGGGGTTTTGGCAGACAAGTATGGATTTTCTGTCATCATTAGTGGCGCCGTTGGGTTGTCTGCTATTGTTCTGTTTTACGTTGCCACCATGGCTACGACGGCATCGGAATGGACGCGGGCATTCTTTCTTATGGGGACTATTGCAGGCCCATTGTTTCCTGCCGGGTCTTCTGCTATTTCTGCCAATGTCAAACCAGAATCCAGAGCAGCATCCGCTGCCATTGTGGATGCTGCAGCTTCTGCTGGTACGTGCGTGGCAGCCATGGCCCCCATGATTGCTGCAACGTTTGGATGGAGGTTTGTGTATCACGTGGCTGCGTCTGGACTTGCCTTGGTGGCTGTTGCTGTCTGGGTAACCTTTCCAGCCAAGCCTTCCAAACAGGAGCAAATTACCCACTCGCCTAAAGGGCCACCCAATACTACCTCGCACGGAAAGGCTGTTTCCCATGAGAACATCGCATCACCGAAAGATTTCGAATCAAAGCAGCCCAGGCAGGGTTCCATGACAGTGCTACTTCAGCCTGCGCTTGTTGCAACATACCTGTGCCATTCCATTGACAATATTTCAAAATACACTATCAATGCCTATGCTGCTACCATGTTGGTGTCCAAGCACCAGAGTTCGCAAGTGTGGGTGGGCGCCATCCTCGGCTCACAAGAAGCCGTCGGTGTGTGTTCCAAAGTTCTCGTAGGAACAATACTCTCCTCTGTTGCTCCAACCTTTTACAATCGTGGCCGAGCGTCCGCCATTGGGTTCTTTGTACAAGGAATATTCTTGTGTGCCGCCTTTTTCAGTTCCACTGACGTCCACGCTGGGGTGTGTCTCATTTTGGCAGCCTTGGCTGTAGGCTCGCATTCCATTGGCTTCCGGCCTGTGTACGTCGAAGCCTCTCCCGACCACGCCGGGTCGGTTAGTGGTGTAGGCAATACCATAGCAAGTTTTGCCTCCGTCATGGGACTCATGACGGTCGGCACTCTTGTGCAAAACGCTGGGGGTGACTGGTCTGTTGTGGCTTTACTCCTGCTCGTCATCAACTTTCTTGGATGCTTTACAGCCTTGACCATAGCTTTCCTTGGGGGTGGACAACGGAAAGAATCCTAAGGCTCTTTGTACTATTATATTAGAATGTAAACTCGGCACCTGTATATTTGAGAGTCAGTACCAGTAGACTATGGCGTTGGAGCGTTTGTATGTTAGTATATTATTACAACAATATCATACATATTAAGCATGCCGACGTAACGCCTTAACGCTCTATTTTCTTCATGTTGATACTGAGAAGCCATGTGATTGGAGAATTCCTCGACGGCGAATATGACTTTTATACGATCATGTAGGACACAATAGTTCGACGCGCTCGCCCGAACGTTTGCAGGAGGTCACAAACTTGCTTCATTCATCACCCAAGGGGTTGTGTTTTCATCCATCCTACACTGAAGCGTGAAGAGTACTCGTACCGTGAAAAGAGACAATGAGATTCCTGCAGGTAGCCACACTTCCATTGGCTATTGCCTACGGAACCCTTGAATACAACGAAAATCAAAAGCAATCTCCACAAGCAACTTCAATGAAGACATCGGATATTGGACTTGTCCATGATGTATCTGATATACTTGGAAAGGCGCGTGAATTGTTTGATTTCAGTGATTCAGACTTTTGGGAAGCGTACTGGGAATCTCAATCCAGTATGAAGGTTTCTTCTCCTACTAGACCTCCAATTGATCCTCCTACGCCTGTTCCATCGCCCTTGCCTACTCAGGGCCCCACAACAACACCAATGCCCCAGACGATTCCACCAGCACCGACATTTTCTACACCTGAGCCTTCGGTCAGAACTGAAAATCCAACCCCATCTGTTCAGCCAAGTGGAACCCCGACAGTACCACCCACGCAATCACCCACGGGAATCCCAACTCCTCAAGGACCAACAAATGTCCCAACCTCTGCTAATAGTACTCCCTCAGTCTCGCCAACACAGTCGCCGACCCCGTCTCCCACGGCTACGCCATCATCTCAACCTACCCCATCTTTATCAGAGGTACCTTCAGCTCTACCTTCTGTACAGCCTAGTATTGTTCCGACCGCCTCGCCCACACCAGCGCCAACAGGGATTCCAACTCCTGAAGGACCAACGAACGCTCCAACGTCGACTCCCTCGGGCCAGCCAACCGAAGTGCCTACTTTAATTCCCGTACCGTCAACCTCCCCCAGTGTCTCTCCTTCTTCTAGTCCATCCAGGGCGCATACTAGCGAGCCTACAACGAAGACTTCTGGGGAACCCACCTCAGAACCATCGTCTGTCCCTACTGCCTATCCCTCCTCGAGCCCAACTCGGAAGAACACTGGAGAGCCCACAAAGATGCCTTCTACAGTACCTACGTCGGGTCCTTCAAGCATGCCTACCAATCTACCCAGCTCTACGCCATCTCATCTTCCCTCTCACGTGCCGACATCCAGCCCCACCACAACTCCTTCGTCTGCACCTACAGCGTCACCGTCCACTAGTCCAACTAGAACGAACACAGGCGAGCCCACAGCAAATCCTTCTGGAGAGCCCACTTCCCACCCTTCCACACAACCTACCGGCCTACCCAGCGTTACTCCGTCGCGTGTGCCCTCTGACCTTCCGACGTCTAGTCCCACGACGACACCTTCATCCGCACCCACTTCTTTTCCTTCCCACACGCCATCGAAAGCAATTTCAGGCGAACCCACAAAGGTACCATCTGGAACACCAACTTCACGTCCCTCTAGTGGGCCCACTGATCAACCCAGCATTACGCCGTCACAAATTCCGTCTCCGGCTCCTTCATCTGCCCCCAGTGCAACTCCTACGCAAGCCCCAACACCAAGGCCTTCCTCTTCCCCTTCGAAAACCCCCAGTGAAACCCCAACTGAAAAGCCTTCAGTTGTGCCAACGAAAAGTCCAACGCAAACCCCTTCTAAAGAACCCAGTAAAATCCCCACGGAAAATCCTACTTCCAATCCATCTCCGGTGCCAACTGTCATGCCCTCGATGGTCCCTTCAGCTTTTCCTTCCCGTGGACCAACCAAAATCCCAACCAGCTCTCCATCACAACGACCAACAGCCCGCCCATCGAATGGCCCATCTTCACAGCCTAGCAATAATCCCACAAAGAGTGTTATGGAAAGGTTGCTACCTTACGTCCTGAATGGCGGAACCGAATTCGAAGACCCCGAAAGCTACCAATCGCAAGCTTTGGCGCGAACTGAGGCACAAGAAGGAGTCCACAGCTTCACTGATGCAAAGTTGGTCCAGTATTATGCCCTATACTGTATCTACAATGCTACAAATATGGTTCCCAATGCCATTACTGCAGCCGACTCCCGCTTTGATGCATTGCCTTTCTTCCCTGGCTGGATCTCATCACCAGGATGGGAGTCAACAAGTTTGGACCCATGTGATGGATGGTATGGAATTGTTTGTGAGAATGATTTGGTCATCGAGATTAATCTCTTCAGTAATCTCCTCACAGGGATATGGCCTGCGGAGGTAATGCTTCTCTCTTCTGATGGTCTTTACGCTACGGGTGCAGGATCCCTAGTAACTCTTGATCTGTATGACAATGAATTCCTTTTCAACAACTACGACAATTCTTGGATGACAGAATTGGGTTCCGCAATGGGTAAGAAAGTCGTTGTCCATGATTCCATGACAGGAAATTTCCAACAATGTCTAACATTTACGTCTCCCAGAATTTCTATATTTCCAAAAAACGTCTTTTGCCGGCAGCTTGGTTCCACTTCCTCAGAATCTATACGAGTTTGATTGTTCATTCTCTTTGCTTGATGGAGGATTAACGAGTGAGAATTTCCAAGGTCTCGACTCCCTGAACTGGGTACTTCTTGACGGTAATGCTTTCAATTCATCTGTGCCTTCTGTTTTTAGCACACTTCCTCAGTTGGAATATCTCTATATTGCGGATAGCTTCATTACTGGCGACTTGTCGTATATAATCGGAATGCCCAAGATTGTTGAACATTGGGTTGACCAAAACCCAGGTTTGGGAGGCACCATCCCGACTGAACTGGGTACTGTGTCAACTTTGAAGTCTTTCTCGGTTACTCAGGCATCGCTTTCCGGAAGGATTCCTTCAGAGCTTGCCAACTTGAGAGCTATGGTACAGATGTGGTTCTATTCAAACAGTTTGACTGGGCAAGTGCCTTCTCATCTCGGTGTTCTGAGTGTGATGAAAACACTGGAAGTTGAAGGAAATCTCCTCACAGGGAGTATGCCTACAGAAATATGTAATTTGAGAGCGTTTCCTGGGCAACTGGATACACTTGGTGCTGATTGTGTGAATGTTACTGTAAGTGGTGCAAGGTTTTTGCTTTGTTGTTATTGTTGTTGTGCACCAACTTGCTTACACAATCCTCTATTCCAAAGTGTGTTTCTCCTTCCTGCTGTTCATGTTGTTCTGTGGAAGAGTGCAATCCTTAATCCTAACTCCTCGTCAGTGTCAATATAAATTTGAAAATCTTGCTCTAAAATGCAAAAATATTATCTAAATCATGCCCCCCGAATGACTGTAATGATATCCGGCAACGACGGTGCCCCAACACCGGCCGTCTTTGCCCGCTTGGCGATTGGGGCCAAAGTTGGTCTTGTGCAATTAGATTTTTCAAGTAGCTTCAGCTTCATGTCAAGTCGTTGTACTGTGTCCTTGGACAACTTCAACCCACTCCAGCTGAAGTTGCGTTTCTCGGGAATGGTAGTGAACTCGGCTACAGTTATCGTTCTCTTCTTTCCTCTAGTACCGGAGATGTTGTTGTCATCGCACTCATTGTCAGAGTATGAGATTGACGTAGGGACAGGTGTAACAATGTTTGGGAATTTTGCTTCTGGTTGAGGGGAACTGCAATGGTTAGAATAATGGTCAGACTGAAGTGGGACGATGACCTCTCCCCCCTCGGTTATCTCCGAGGAGCAACTGAAACCAGTTGAAAGGGCATCATCATCGGGGACTCCAAACAAGTCGTCTTCGAACCAAGTTGCATATCCCTCAACAGAAGGTTGAGGGAGGTGATTGCTCGATGCTTTGGTTGGAAATTGCGCATACATTATTGACTGTGTTGTTCAGGAATTGTGGGCAGATAAGTGAACAACTGGACGCCGCATCTCAATCGTCGCAAAGAACATGGGGATTCGCCAGCGAGCAAGAAACGCGAACATGGAGTTTGTTATGCAAAGGGTTGAACGACTTCGGAGTCACATAGGGGGAATCCGGTCGGGTTCTCGAAATTGCTTAGAACTTTTGTACGCGGGTAAGATACGCAGTCGTACGTTCGTTGTCAAAGGTCGGAGGAAAATTTCGGTTCGAACATTAGTACAAGTTCTTACCTCTACCGGAAACATCAGGTGGACAACGTTAGTGCAAGTCGTAAAGTTGTGGAACGGTACTGAGAAAGGATGATGTTCTTGAGTTTACTACCAGGTGAACCATGCTTTTGAAAACCCTCCTTTGCTTCGTCTTTTGCAGCAAGTTCCAGGTGTGCTTCGCGTTGAGATGGCGTTCTATGATCGGCGTGTACAAACACTATCGGGTATATATAGACCACACCAGCTGGACATGATGGCTTGAATTGATTGGTCCGGTGTTGGTAATTCACAGGACCAGAGGACGCCCAAATAATGGGGTCTCCTTTCCCGCCACTATTACTAACACATTCCAAGAAGCGGTGAAAGCCTGGTGGTGGTGTGGACTGGGATGAAAACAGGAATTAAGCTTTCTAGACACCGCCAGGTGCCACAACAACAACCCATGGAGTGTTGATAAGCTTTCAGGCAGCTTATGCTGGTGTTCTTTGTGGGTCAAATCATGCTGGTGCTCCGAACACCAAAATGATGATGCTTAATCATGGACGTATTCGTGAGAACCTGAAATGTCATAAATTGAACCTGGATGGGATTCTTATTATCTCACAGTTCATTCCAGTCCCAAAGGATCTCCTTTGGCATAACCTTTGTTTGTCTTCCTTCCGAAGAACAAGAGGCTGAATACCCTTAGACCCTGCCTGCAATCCTCCGTTGTGCCCTTGTGCCAGCAAAGAAGAGTAGTTAGAAGTTGTATTGCACAATTCTGCCCCTCGGCCGCATTCCTGTAAAACCGGTAGTATGCATGGCGACCTAACATCTTCTACGGCATGATGTGATCCTCTCAGTTTTTAGTGCAAGCAACTTACAGTTTGTAGTTGTTGGCGTGGTTGCGCTTGGATAAGGGGCACGACCCCTTAAGGATGGAACGACTCCCAGAAGTAGTGTCCTCCATTGGCTTAAACTATATTTTGCGATGATAAACTCGAGGAGGGCACCACCCACACTTTTTGTCCCAACTTGTTAGCACTACTAGAAAAACCTGATTTACAGCAGTATTTTTGGTCGCTCTTACGTCAAATGTATTTCAAACCTTCGTAGACATCACAGCAAGACTTCCCTTTTGTTGATGTCGAACAAAATGCGGAACTGGATGGAACAATCTCCCTCGGCGGACAATCTCCAAGAGAGAAGGCGAAGTCGATCCCATTTCTCTCTTCAGGAATTGGGGACTGTGTAGAGAACTAGGAAGTATTACATCAGGATTTTGCTATCACGGATACTAAGAGGTTACTCGTGATAGAGAGTGAGTTTGACAAGAAATACCAAATCAGCCCGTTCGAAAGGTTCTGGTTTGTGATTACATTCTGAAATAATGGTAAATGGTGGTCGTCAGCAGGGCGCATCCATTCAAGCCTATTGGGTACCTGGTACCACGAATGGAAACGGGTACCGTATGATAAAGTGTTGTGTTGTATACAAATTGTACAAGTGCATGAAGGTATAGATAGATCATGACATGGAGAGTTGGTAGACATAGACCAGCAAAAGACCGACGAGAAGCCACGTTTGCCATTGCTTCATGCCAGCTTTTGGGTTGTGAAGGAGAATAAAAGGCCAAGGACAAGAAGAGGCAACAGGTTGCACTTGCTGATTCACCGTTTTATTCTTCTTCTCGGCCATGAAGGGACATTGGGCCTCATCTGCAGTAGTGGTTGTGGAGTTCTGGGAGGCAATTACACTGGAACGAAGGACCTTGTAATAGACTTCGTGCAAGGGTCGAACAGAGGAACCAGGGACTCCTCCCGCCACATCGAGTTCCTCAAAGAGCCTAACATTGAGGAAGAAGGCAATGTTGGCCTCTTGCACAATCTCGGCAATAGAGTCGGAGGACAAATCCAAGGAATTGAGGCAATTTCGGTATTTGTCCTTGAAAAGTTTGTATGATTTGACATGTTCAAATTCATAAAAGGCCAAACCAGGATCCTCCACCGATAGATCCAAGGCACGACGGGCCACTCTTCCCAAGATTTTGCCTCCACTGAGGTCTCCCAAGTAACGCGTATAGGCATGTGCCAGCAACAATAGCGGCTTGTTGGCGGCAAGGTATTGAATTCGATCGATATAATCTTGGGCAGCAGGTGAAATCGGAGGACAGTCCGTAGTGTGCCAAAACTCGACATCCTCCTGCAAGGCTTGAGAGCGCGACAATTCATGGGGAAAGTGACAGGCGTCAAAATGAGCAGGAGCATGCTGATCGAGAGCTTGCTCCAGGCCACGATAGACATGGAACAATTGTGCCACGAGCAATCCATAGAGTTGACGATCAATTTGTCCTCGAATAAAGTTCTTGACGAAATGGACAGACTCTGCAGCCTCGTGTGCCACAGAGGTTCCCTGCTTGAGGGCCTCAGAGAGGCTAGGCCTGTGTCCTCCCTTTCTTGGGTGACTACTGGTTGTACTCGTAGGACTTGTAATACCGGTAGAGCCTGGAGTGATTAGCAGTCTGGGGACCGTGAACTCTTCAGAGCTGCTATTGGCAGCATCATCTTCCCACTCTCGGGCTTGCCTTCCCATGAAAGAAGCCAAGGAATAAGCTTCTAGAAAAGAATCAAAGGAAACATCTGGAGGCAATTCTGCCTTGACAGGACATTCCATGTCCAGGGGCACCGTCTCCACAGCCTTGTGTAGGAACGTGAGTGTCTTGAGAAAAGCTCCATTGGTCTCTAGATGACTAGGAGGCATTTGCTTGAGTTTCTGCGAGACTTCTGCGGCTGCGAGTCCCTTGAAAGGACATTCTTTGTTGCTAAAGGCTGGGCACGTTTGCCAGTCGTTGAGCAAGTCAGGAACGGAGGAAGTGTCGCTCTCGTCTTCTTGCATGGCAACAGCAAAGGGACAAGCCGAAGCTTCTTTGTGTGTGGCTTCTTCTACTACTTCGGGATGATGATGGACCATTGTTGGTTGTGTCTTTGTGAGTTACAAGTTACGAGTACTGTACTCTTACAGTACTGTATTCGGAGGGAAAAGAATGACAACCTCCTCCTCTTTTTGTTCTGTCGACAGTCGACGCTGTTGCCAGTTGCCACGCACGTCCGCCTGTCGCAAGTCCTCCACCGCGTGGTGGACTCCAGCCTGCCTACGTGCGGACCTTCGTAGAACTTCCGGAGGAGTGCGCAAGCCACACGCTCGCATTGCTGACGTCAACCAAACCTCCGACCTCCGTCCGACCTCCAACCTCGGGGTTAGTCTGTCCAGCTTCCGTCATGGGGTTGCTGCGCGCACAAGCTTTCCTTAATCCCGCGGGTGTGTCGTGGTGGCTTTTCGGTATCTTCTTTGAGAAAACAGAAACCGAAGTGGAGGATCGACCATCCGTCTTCTTCTTCTGCAGCGATTCCCTTCGAGAAGACAGAAAGTCCCTCACAGAATCACAAGCCATAGGTATGATGTGAATACCTCTGCAGCAGTACGAGTACCACCGTCATGTGATACCGTAGCAGACGGAAGAAAGCACCTAATCTTTCTTCTCCCCTTCCAGTGAAGCGACCCCCACCTCTTCTTGTTGTTGCCACTACTAAAACTCTTTCGAACTCTATGTAAGGCCGACGTTCCATGCATTGGGTTTCGTGGTCGTGGTGCAACCGTTCAATGAGATGCTCGTCGTACAGGTAGTAGTACGGTACGTAGTGACCAAACACCGCCACCACCACTGCTTGGTCAATGGTCATCAGAAGGAAGACATCTTCGGCGTTCTCCGTTCTTCGCTTTCACCGTGTCCTAGAATGTCGTTGTACCTCTTGACTACTGTGAAAAAGAAAATGCTTTGGCGGATGCCCTCTTTCACTAACAATCAACAACAAGAGCAACAACATGGTGTATCAAAATCGTAGTAGTATACTAGCATTATCAAATTACAATATGAATACAGTGTAGATTGGCATTCGTGCCTCAACACCCGGCCGAAAAGCGTTCTTGTTAGGAAGAAAAGGACGGCGAGGGTGACTTGTCGGGAGCAAAAGGGGTAGGTTCCAACGACTCCATGAGAGGAAATTGGAATCCCTTGGGAGAAGTGTTTGTAACATCGCTGTTGTTGAAAGCGATGCCATGTGCTGGTGTTGGTTGGGATCTTGGGGAGTTTGGGGTGTGGTTCATCATTGGTGGGAATGCAGTAGTGCCAATCGTGCTTCTCATCATCTGGGACCCCGATTGTTGTAGATGCAGAAAGTGTTGTCGATCTCCAGAAATCCCCCATTGGTGGTCACTTTCTCCATCATCCAAATCTCCTACCATTTGATCTAACTCCGAGAACGGTTTCTTGTCTACCGGCAGTTGCACCAGCGCATTCACCGACGAGCTTCGAGGAAGTTGGGGATGGGCTGGCGTTGGGGACATGGGGATGTCGGTATTCGTTACAAAGCTGTTGCAATCGATCATTGTGCCTCCAAACAAATTCCCCATTGAATTCTGCTGGCTCATGTCGGGTAGATCAAGCCCAGCAATACCAAAGGCCAACTGGTTGTTGATATTGTTGTTGCTGCTGGTGTGTTGACTCAGCATTTGGAACGATGATCGACGAATGTCGGGAACCAGTTCTTGTAGATGAGATGCTTGCAGATTTGGTGCCGAAGCTGAGTTCTTCCCGGTTGTTCGCGGTCGAATTCGCATATCCAAACACAAGTCCTTGTTGCCCCGTTGGAATTGTGGATGTGTATAGCTCCCTGCAAAACTTCCCCCAATGATTTTTTGAAAATTGTACAAATTCAACTACAAGCAAACTCGTGAGTATACTGGCGCAATCTTGTTGACTTCATAGTATATTGTGTGGTGTTTTCATTCGTACCATTCGTTGAAACGACCGAAACTGGGTTTGATTAAAATAGCGAGGCATGATTTTCTTGAGGAAGGCCTCGGGTTCCCTGACTTGAAACGATTGGCCATCAGGGTTCCAAGAAACAATGTGTTCATTTCCTTCCTTCACTGCGTCATCCAACATTGCATGTAGTTTCCATGGGAAGTCTTTCTTTCGTTTGCTCTTGTCCTTGTTATCGCCCTCGTGCGATGACAGATTGCCATCGCTCGACGTCTTGTTGTCTTGTACACTTGTATTCACTTTCGAGCTGTTGCCTTTCTGCGGACTGTAATTGTTGCTGCCACTTCCAAGAAGATCGTTCAAGTCCATGCTAAGACTAGACCAGGCAGACAAATCGATTGTGTAGTCAATCATCCAGTGGGTTGATATGTGTGACCGATCTGTTTTTGTGAGCTGATGGAAGCGTCCCGATTTTGAACTTCTAGGAACAGTGCATTCACAGCCTTCGCCGTGGCGGTAGGGACCAACCATAATTTTCGCCGCTAATTGGAAGCTATCCATGTCCAGGTGCTTACTTGGTAAGAAAGATACTTTGAGGTAGCGGCCAGCTTATTGGGCCTGAGAAGCTGTTCTTGAACTTGACATATTCCATGGATATTCTTTATATGCTTCCAGAGGTGGAAACCTCCGATGTGCGTGCACTAGACTTCGCAGCACTGGGAAACTTTGTTATTAGCAGCGAGCAGCAGAGTGAACCTTGGGGACAACAGAAGACAAAATGTGCTGTGACGACATTTTTCAATCTCTATACGACGACGATCTTCACGACTGGTGCGATATCAACAAAGTAGCCTGGTGGTGAAGGCACAGAACACTGACACAGGCGCAGCACCACCTCAGCTTAGAATTTCTGCTGACTCTTTTTCTCAAAAGCCCATGCCTCCTATAAATGGGAGCTTGCTTTCCATCGCTGCAAGTGAGAATGTCCGATGAGCTGGCGGCTGCGCCGAGTAGTCCACTACTGCAAGTGGTCCATCCACCAGATTTAAGGAAATACCGCTTGTCAAGCGGCGCCATCATCGTGTTCTGAAAGAAAGAGAAAACAAGATCTTGCCAGCTCTAATAAATACCCTATTGATCCAGTTACAGGGCACTATTCCATAATGCTGAGTGTGCGCAATTGAGAGAATTGTCTGCCTCTCGAAAATATCTAAAGAATGCTTTGAACAGCTCCAAGCAAAACGATACTTCCGAGAAAGTGTGAGACGACGCGAGGATAAAAAACGTGAAACAAGACGGAAACCTTAAGGTTGAACACGTACAGTCGACGACTCCCATTTGCTCCCTGATTGAGTGCATGGAAAGTTGAGGGCAACCGAGGTCTACCGTCCGAATTCCAGTCGCGGCACTGATGAGAGGTCCAATCGTAGAGCCACAACCACAATCCTGTTTAACCATAAATTCTTGAAAATGCGGGAGAAGTCCACGGCGAGCAACTTCACGAATCAAGAGAGATGAGACAGTGTTAGTAGCGTATCGCTGGTTGGTGTTTCGCTTGAGAACTACACCGGCATTCAGCTGGGGTTGATGATTTCTTTCGTGCTTGCCTTCATAGTTGGGATGAAGCGCATGAGCTTGGTCGCTACTGATCAAAAACGACTTGCCCACAGTCGATTGGCAAGTCGCGGAACCTCCTAGAGATTCACAGATGAACCCCATTGCATCTTTCAATACTGGACCTGCCGCTCCATATCTGTCGACAACAAAACAAAGAATGAAACGTTAGCAAACTAAATCCCCAGTTTGTACTCTTTATCCCATTCCTTTCATCAGTATGCAACAAACCTCCTGTACGTACGCACTACAACTTCCAACTTCTTCATGATCATACAAAACAATCATGTTGATATCTGGATCGCTGCTCAAAAAGTCATGATCACAGGTATAACTTGCAATAGACTGGACAGCCAGAAAACAGCTCGCCAAATTGTCCAACCTAGACGAAAAGAGAAACTCAGAACGGGCACCTCCCAGCGAAGCCTGTTGTGTGTCAAACATGTGAAGCTCAAAATCAACAATCTGCGATGGGTCGACTTTCAGTTCTTTGGCGAGCAAATGAAGCAACAAGGGCTCTTGATGTTCCTGCCATCCATCGTCCGTGTGATTCAATGCGATGCTCACCGCGTCAGCCAAAATGGGACTGAGATGGTCTTCTTTGTTGATAGCAAAGGCATTTCGTTCTTCGGTTGTCTGCAGATGGATGGCAAGTGTTGGGATCCGTAGAATCGGTCGACGAATTTTCACCAAGCGTTCTTCCAACGTGCCACCATTTGTTCGACAAAAAACTCTTCCGGAGACTCCCAAATCCCGATCAAACCATGTGTGCCACAACCCTCCCCCATAGCATTCTGCACCCAGCTGGAGCGTATTAGATTTGGAAGACGATCGTTTGGAGCGAGGTTTCACCCTCAAATTGGGAGAGTCGGTGTGTCCTCCAATGATTTTAAACCCCCCATTCCCGGGTGAATACTTTCCACCAACCGCAAAAGCCACCAAAGTGGACCTGTTTTTCGTATAGTAGTATTTCCCCCCTGGTGTAGACCAGCCACTATTTGTTAGAGGTTCTGGATGATAATTGGCATGGCAGTCATATCGCATTCTTGCAAGAAGAGATACAGCAATGTCGTCGTCACATACCTGCCTTCAAGGACCCTTTTGCAGGGTTAAAGTCATACAACGGCTGAAATCCCGCTTGCTCCAAAAGTTCAATGGAAGACTGCACGGCATGAAAAGGATCTGGAGATTTGTCCAAGAACTCCATGGCTTGTTGGGCCAATGCATGCTGATCGTTCGTTGTTGCTCGCGACAAAAAAGGAGTCACTCCACCTACAAGAGGTACCGAGAGGCTAGTTGAACCAACTACTTGTAATAGAACAAACAATGCGATCACATTTCGCTCAAGGATGAATCTTCCGACGCCCATTGTGCCCTGCAAGTTCACGCATTCCTGAATGTTGTCGTTGGTCGTTGGAGCCAGTTCTCATCTCTCGTCCCATGATTTGCCCTAGACTCGTTCGACTCTCTAAGGGACTGATGTCCGTGGCGTGGGTCCTTGGCCGTCCATTTGGTGTCCCAGAACCAATCAAACTGAGCATGGATTTTGGGAGCTTTTGGGCGACCCGAACCCTTTCTCGTTGTAAACTACAGTACGAGTACTCGTACAGTAGTACGACAACGCTACGGATCATCCGCCACGAATCTACCACAACGACAAGGGGGTCGGAATCATCGTAGCGGTTCACGTGGCGCTGTCGTAAAAAGTGTACGGAACACTTCGTATAGGGACTCACAAAATGGAACGCTTTTCAAGGTATCTCCTAGAAAAATGCGAAGCCTCAAGGTTCACAGGCGGAATGAACGTCTACAGTCTACAGCAGTCACAAGAAGAAGACGACGGGGTGCCCCTCCAACAACTTCCTCGGCACTTGGTCATTAATTTCACTTCTAGTGGACTTGCATTACTACTACTATTTCTACAAGCACAAACCTAAATACAATGGACGACTTTTACTACCGCTGTGAAGATGGCAACATCACTTGCGCAGAAGAGTGTATTGGTCTCGACTCATGTCAACAATGTGAATGCGCCATGATTTCTACGGACGCTGGAGGACCTTGGGGAGATGTTATGGATGTAAGAATGACTTTGTTGGAATTGTTGTTGTTGCCTTTGTCTGTCAAGAATGTGGATCTCACTACTAGTGTTAAATGCTTCTCTCTCATTTGTTTACTAGGTAATTTTCTGTTTGTTCCCCATAGTTTTCTTGATTGTTGTGACTGTCAAGAACAATCCCTATCCTACCACACTCAGTTTGCCAATGGCTGCTGGATTCATGTTTTTGGTCCGACTCATGTACCTTGGTTCGGATCCTCTTCTTACCAGTGCTTCGGTGGTACTTGGCCTTCATGAAGCTTTGACGCCACTTAGTATCATGGCGGGAGCAATTGTTCTTTTTGAGACGATGGATGCCACCTACTGCTTGCCCTACATGATGCGAGAAATGAAGGCATTGACGGATGGTCACCCCGTTGCCGAGCTCATGTTGTACGTGATTTCTTGCTTCCTTGCTTCTTCTATTTTCCCATTTCTTCTCGATTGTTCTCACAACTTCTAACAAATAATTTTCTTTTGGTTGCAGGATCTTTTGCTTTGCCTACATGATCGAGGGAGCCAGTGGTTTTGGAACTCCTGTGGCCTTGTCTGCGCCCATGTTGGTGAGCTCTGGGCATTCCAAACTCAAGTCTGTTGTTACGTTGCTCGTCATGAACACCTTTGCAACAGTTTGGGGAGCTGTGGGAACACCCATCTGGTACGGATTTGGTGGCTTGGTTGATGAGGACGACTACGTCACTATCGCCTACAAGGCTGGAGTTTGCCTTGCTATTTCGGCATTTTTGTTGTTGCCTCTGCTGCTTTGCATCATCTGCCCATTCGACATGGTCAAGCAAAACATTCTCTTCATCTATCTGAGTTTGACTACTTGTGTCGGTCCTTCTCTTGGATTGGCCTTTGCCAACTATGAATTCCCCTCTCTTATTGGAGGTATGGTCGGGTGCGCTGGAACCGCTGCATTGATCACCTTCCGGGTGGGCTTGGCAAGTGCCGAGGGATTCGTTCCCGATGGTGACGTTGAAGAAGATGAGGGTACTGAGGAAGCCCACAAAGACGAACCTGCCCTCGAAGTCACAGAACCCCAGCCAGATGACGTCGAAACATCCGCTGAAACGCCCGCGGAAGCTGGTACGGAGGAATGCTCTCCAGAAGAAACCGTCGCCAAGAAGTCCAGTGAGGATGCCGATGTTGAGGCCGTATTGGGACCAAGAAAGGAAGGAGGAGCAGAATATGCCAAGGAGTTCATCATGCGAACGTCTCCTATCTGGTTGGTTGTACTCTTGCTCATTTTGACCCGAGTCTCGCAAATCGGTCTCAAGGAACAGTTGACGCGCAAGGAGCCCAACTTTGCAATCTTCTTGGGTACCTTTGGAACCTTCCGACTGTCAGCGAGTCTGGTATTCCAAATGAACCATATTCTCAGCTATCCAGGATTGAACTGGAAGTTTGAGCTTTTGTACCTACCTTTCATGATGCCTTTCGTCTTGGTGTCACTTGTGATTATGTTCATGTACCGCCACTCATCCCGAAGATCACCGCTTCAGATCTTCCAAACAGTCGCCGGCCGATTGAGGAACCCTGCCGTTGCGTTGTTTGGTGCCCTCGTGTTGGTCCAACTACTACTGAAATTGGATACCTCTGCTCCTGCCTACATTCTTGGAACTGTTCTGTCAGACTGGTTCAAGCAAGGTTTCATTGTAATTACACCCTTGCTAGGAGCTCTGGGGTCCTTCTTCTCTGGGTCTACTACCGTTTCCAACTTGACGTTTGGAACCATTCAGAAGCTAGCTGCCGAATCGATCGGTGTATCGACGACGTCAATGCTGGCCCTCCAAGCTGTCGGAGGAAGTGCCGGAAACGGCATCTGCCTGAATAACATCATCGCAGCCTGTGCGGTGGTAGGGCTCAACATTGGAGAAGGAGCCATTCTAAAGCAAACGTTCAAGTTTGTCTTTGGAATCACTACCATTTCCACCATTGTCATGCTTGCATTCTTCATGCGCTTCTAATGGGGTTGACAGTGGATGTGGTGGGCGTTGAGCAACAACAATGTGGACTTATCCTATACTAGTATATAACTTATTCTTCATACAGTAGTATAACCTAAAGCAACGTTTGCAACAAGATACTGTGGTTTGTGGAGGAGGAGGGAGTGTAGGATAGTACCTACTAACACCAGGCCTCGAAAGAGCATCAATAGTTAGGATGGGTGTATTGCCTGGTTGAATAATGGATTGGAGGCGGAGAATATTGTTATTGAAAATGTTTTTAAGAGATATTGATCTCGTCCGGCGATGGGGTGGTTGCATTTGCGAGCGTTGTGTCAATCCCATGGAATCATGTTTCTTCTGAAGAGTTCACATTTTCATGTTGAAAATACCGGAAGTGTCAAACGCGTATATAGGTACTGTATACTCTTTTTATGATTCCTAAAAGAAAGGACAATACGAAATACGAATTTAGGCGACAAGAAGGTGAGAAAAGGGAGTGAAGAGTCATCCGATGTCCGTTGTTGTTGTTGGCAAGATCAAGAAACTGCTGATCGTTGTACTAATCTCCAATCTCCAGTCATCGATCCTTCCTGTTACAAGAGTAGTATTATAACGTTCGTATGGATATGGCTTGGCAACTCCGAACAATGGGCAGTAGTAGGTGGTACGAAGATAGGTAAATTCTGAAAGATTCCAATGTCGTCGTCATGTTGTCGTCATGTTGGTTGTGCCATGTATTGCGATGACCGTAGATACGAGCATGTGGAGCGCTACCAAGGTTTTCGGAAGGATACCCGAAGGATACCCTCAAGGTTGTAGTTGCACGACTGCTGCTTGGAGGGACTGCCAATGAATATGTACCGCGCGGCACAACTGCAGTACAGTCGGTACTACCGGAACAGTCAGGAGGTTGTCATCCAAATCAAAGAACAAAAAAATGAATGGTACGACAGGCAAGGTGGTGTCACAAGCCAAACTTCTCCCAATAAATGAAGCCTTAGGAAGTACCTTTGCACGAGCCAATGGAAAAAGCGAAACGCGAACGAAAAAATATCACCGGGGCAACGAGAATCTATATGTAGTTAATGGACTCGTAATTGAAAAAGTGGGGGGTATCTTGTGTTGTATCGAAGTGGACGACGACACGAAGAAATGGAATGACGGGGCGACTCAACAGAGCAAGTTCTTGTCCGAGGACCAATCTTCTCTCAGCTGCGAAATAGCTAGATGCTGCACTTCAGAGCTGTAGTGGGGCTCGGGACAAGTAGTTGCTTGAGTGTGGTAAGTGGCGGGGGCAGGGGCGGGAGCCAACTGCACGGAAGGGATGGAATGGGAAAGGAGTTGGTGACCAGACGGGGACACGGACAAAGAAGGAACAGGTGGCACGGGGGAAGTAACATGAATAGGAGTGTAGTGATGTTGCACGTAGGTCTGCACTGGCGGCTGCAGCAGCAGTTGTGGCTGCTGCCGTGGTGGGTGGTGCGTCCAGGTCCCAGTAGTAGAGGACATGGTGATGGTCGTGGGAGGACGCACGGGCGGGAGCGTAGGAATGTTCATGGGTGGATGCTCCTCCACCAAGTCGTCGCCAATGAGATCGATGTGTTCAAAATTATCAAAGTCTACACTGAAGGAGTCTTGGGGAGACGAGGGCACGGAAATGACGTGAGGCTGGCCATTGGCATGATGATGATGATGGTCGACCTCGCACTCGCCGTGGCTTCCGCCAGGAGCGCCCAACACTAGGACGGGGCTCTGACTGGGGGAGACCTGGCGACTCTTGGGGGGCGTGACCGCCGTCGACACGGAGGCGGTGGACGAAGTCACCGAGCCTGTGGACGGACTGGTCTGCTTGCGCTTTTGCTGGTTGAGAAGATCCCGAATGGCATGGCCCGTCTTGTCGCGAGACAACGCGGGGGACATGCGGTACCATCGGCCCAACTTCTCGTCCCGCTTCAGGAAGCGAGCGCCTTGGAGAAGCAGCTCGTCCACGATGGAAGCCACTACTTCACTCTTTGCCACCTTCGTGGGGGCGATCGAGTATTTGTACACGCTGTCCTTCACTAGAGACTGAAACAGAATGTTGCCCGGGTGGCTCAAGTATCGCTTGCCTCGCCCACAGCAAATGTCCAGCTGCGTGGGGTGGTCCACGTAATCTTTCCATCGATTCGCACTAGAGTTCATTCTCTCCGGCTAATGTTGATACTGTTGATACTGTTGATACTGTTGATACTGTTGTTGCGGTGGTGGGGGTTGTGGGTGAAAAAAGGAGGAACGAGAACTTGGAGGAGACTCCAAGGATAGACAATCAGAATATGCTCTGAAAGGCTAAAGTGTGGGTGCCACAGCGAAAAACACGAGATTTCAGGGCCCTCATACACAGCACTCAACTTCTCTCTACTTCTTGACACGACACTTCACGCACAACAGTGCGGTACCGTACGTACGATGCGCGAGAAGAGGAGACTCAAAAATCCGACCCTTTGTACCGGCAACAACAACGGCCACCCTACTCATTTCTACGTAAAAGCCCTACACCGCTGGTACACAAAGATCCAACGTTCCGCCGATCGGCGGATAAAAACGTATTTAATGCTGGCTGATTTGGGAACTGGAGTTCAAGGCATCGCCTTCCAGTTTCAATTTCAACCCTTCTGTTAGGAGTTCGTCTTTCCAACTAGGGCAATGCAGCTTGACAAAATTCGATTCAACCACAAAGGCCATAACGAGCCGGGCATTACCCTATTGTGTCCGAAATACCTACCTCTCTTATGTGGCTCGGCTCCCGACCGACGCGAGATTAAAGTAGAACGCAAAGTTAGTATAATTACGCTTGTCGCACCTTCCGGTTCAGTCGGTAGCGAAGAATTGCAATCTTTAAGTATAGCGCTATTGGCCGTGTCCGATCTTGTCGAAAGCTTCTTCTTCCAAATTACCTATTGCCTCTTCCTGCATAAATCCGAACCTCTACTCGTCCTCTACTCGTCGTAATGACTCGAACAGAACCGCCTGTCCTTCTGCGGAACTTGACCATTTAGATACCGTGGATACCCGTCCAAAGAATATCAGGCCATTCTCGTGATTATGATTCCACCAATTTGCCGTAATGGGGAGTACCAGTGGAATAATCTTATTCTCCCATCATTGGAACCTTTGGAACAACTTGCTACCGAGCGTTGGACGGTACTTGTACTTCGAAGGAACTGGTAGTACCGGGATTCCAATGGTCTACTCGTCCATCATCTATCATTACGGGTGTTGGGAGAAACTGTTGTCTTGCTTGGTGTTTGGCAAGATAGACTTTGCCCGTGCCTCCTTTTGGAGAACACTCCAGCTACTTCAGGTACTTTGGTGGTTCGTTGGGGGATGTTGGAGGAGAGACGGAAGGTATAGGACTAGACAGAACTCTACTGTAGTGGATTGTTGATGTTGTCAACACCTAATACTACTACTACTACTAGAAGTGAACTTTTACCGGGAACTATATCTATCGGGACAGTACTGTACTAGAGGAATGGTATTAGAAGAAGCTATCAGTAAGTAGAGTGGTCTATTATTGTTTCTGGGATGTTTTGTTGGGGTGGTTAAGGATGAATTTGCCGTCATTCAGTGTGTACAGAACGAAACGTCCTACTCTTCTAGAAGCTTTCAAGAACCTTTGTAGCCTACCTCGATGGCTACTACTGTCGTAATACTACTAATAGTAGTAGTCTGGAAGTTCGCTTTCACTGGAGTGGGAAAAGGTAAATAGACTCCAGCAAAAGCGAACTTGTACGCCTGTACAAAGGGTTGGCAACGCGTACCAACCCCACTAACCCTTTTCAGCAATTGATTGGTTGTTTTAGACTCTGATTGAAAAATCCTCTTTAGGATTATTGTATCCCATCGGTATTCCTCCATCATTGAGGTCTTTGAAGCAGCGAGCAGTCATTGTTTTTCGTTGCCGGACGCTGACGCCAGCAAGAATAAAGGTAACGTCAGCCTTTCCTTCGTGAACCTCGCAGCTGTAGAGGCCAAAGTGTCCTACCAAAACATCATACCTCCATTCTACACCTGTACAACCAAGAATCTACAATGGGCTCCTCACCAAAATGTCCTACCATGGCCGTGCTGTGCATTCTTGGTTGATTTAGTGTTCTTGTTGGCTTGAAGAAGTGTGGAAGCTATGCGTGACGACTTTTAACACTGCTGTGCCGGATACAAGATATTGGACGACGACGTCATGGCGATGAAGAATGGAAATTATTTTTGGAAAGATTTTCAGAACACCTTCTTTGGTGCGAAGAGGAGGAGGAGACTATTCTTTTCGTTCTTCTACGCTTTTATTATTAGTGTTACAATAATAGTAAAAGAGGCGGTTCTGGATACTCTTCTGGATAGATACCCTCAGAACTTGTTGTACCTGGCACGTGTTTTGTCTACGGTAGGATCGATCCCTGCATGATATTCCTACTATAGATGTACTGTACATGCATATGTATGTTATGGTACATTGCATCCAACATGATATAGTTCATACTGCCGTCCGTCCTTGGCTTCCCCTCCAAAAGTCATTCCACAACCGGGAGGAGTGACCGGGTCCTTGGCGTCGCAACGACGACTTGGCTTTTTACTCGTACTTTCACGCATTGCTTGTTAGCTTACACAGTTGGCTGGTTGTTGTTGCTGTTGTTGTTGTTGGCATCGTCCTTCCCTTGTTCATTCTTGGCCTCTTTTACAATAAACATGGCCTCTCCTAGACAAAGTTCCGCTTCTGCCATGACTTCTTTTATGGGCGTCATGAACTCTGCGTAAGTCTTTACGGATGGAATTCAACGTCTCAGTATTACTACAGTACCGGTAGTAGTGTTACAACAACAACAACAACAACATGTACTCATTCTACTGTTGTTATTCCACCATACAAATACAATATAATTCATACAGCAAACAAACTTGGGACAACTCGGGAGCCAATGACATCATGTCTCGCGTCTCGGACAACATTCCTCAAGGAACCAAGGAGTACATTTCGGCTACTTCGGCTCAAGTCTTTAACCGCCAAAAGTTGCGAAGTATCGCTGTTGTTTTTGGAATTGGAGAGGAGCGACCATTTTATCTGGAAAAGGTTCCCTCGCTTCTAGTGGCTCGTCTTCGGCACAATATCCAGTTTTTCTTTATGAATTACGTCCTCTTGACTGGATTGGTCTTCGCCTTGTTTTGTACTACACTCTTGCTCAGTCCCATTTCCATTATCAAGTTGGCTCTCTTGGGAGGTCTGTGGGTGTATACCATGCGACAAACTCAATCAGGTTTCTTGCAAGTCGGATGTACGTCTACTACTTCTTGTTGTTTGTTTGTTTGTTTGTTTGTTTTTTATGGCTACATCATCTTACATTGTTTTTTCTTCTTTTTTTCTATAGCCATCAGCATCAGTCAACAGAATGTGCTCATTGGTTTGTCCTTGTTCACTGCGGTCATGTTGTTCCTTATGTTGACAAGCATCTTCTGGTATTCCTTGTTTTCTTCGGGTTTCTTGATTCTGGCGCACTCGGTCATGCGTGATGCCTCGATGCATCAAGATGGAGAGGACCAAGTAGATATGGTGGGTGAGATTGCTTCTGGAGAGCAAGATTCCTTTTTGGGAGTATCCAAGGATGGTGACGTCTAATTGGAAGTTGGACGTGTCATCCTTTCTGCATACTACTATTACTACTCTAGAACTACTACTAGTACCAGATACGATGTTGTGCTGCATCAGGGCTTTTGAAAACAAGGTTGGGACAGATATTCATTTACTGTTATTTACTGTTAGTGCATTATACAGCGACAACCACGGCCCTTCCTTCTTCCAAACTAGAAACATTCGAAGCACGTTGAGTCGCCTCGGCTGGGTCCTCTTGCAACAAAGGCTCTGTCAAATCGGATTCTTCGTTGAGATTGCGTTGACCTCGGTTTCTTCTCGATGATCTCGAACTAGGAGCACTGCCGCCTGAACGGGCGGCTCCAATAACTGGTGGGCGATAGAGGCGCAAAGACAAGGAACTGGCAACCACACTAATAGACGACAACGCCATGGCAAGAGCAGCGACGGTCGGAGGGAGGCGCGAATGCAACACTGGGTACAGCACTCCGGCGGCAACTGGAATACCAAGTACATTGTACACTAGAGCCCAAAGAAAATTCAACTGAAACAGTCAAAAGCTTTGTGAGACCTTTCCCACCAAAACCACCAAATACATGCCGGCCAAAAGCATTTTCTTCGTACCTTGATTCTCCGGAAAATCACCTGACTCAAGTCCAACGCGGTGCAAACATCGGCAACATTTCCCTTCACCAAAACCATATCAGAGGCTTCTGCGGCGATTTCGGCACCCGAACCCAATCCAAGTCCTACATCCGCTTGAGCAAGTGCGGGGGAATCGTTCACTCCATCACCCACCATGGCAACGACCCGCCCTTCGCTCTGAAGCTGTTGGACCTTTGCAACCTTCGCGACGGGTAGTGCCTCTGCAATCACCCTCTCGGCGGGAAGGTTCAACTGACGGGCTATCGCTCGGGCAGTTCGCTTGTTATCTCCTGTTACCATCCATACGTCCACGCTCATCTTGTCTCGCAGGTAGGTGATCGAGGCTCGGGCGTCAGGCTTCAACTGATCAGCGATTCCCATGACAACACAAATGACACCATTGACAACAGCAAGGATTGCAGTTTTCCCTTGTCGTTCCATTCGTTGCATGGCATCTTCAACCACAATGGGAATTTCGACTTCCTTCAAATTGCAGAATGCACGATTGCCAATGGCAAGGTCCACCTTCCCCTCAATGGTTCCAGCAGTTCCTCGACCCGTCAGTGCCTCGAAACCTGTAGGCTGTACAAATGGTATGCGGTCTCCCAAACATTCTTCTGCGTATTTGACAACAGCAGTGGCGAGAGGATGCTCGGAGTTGCGTTCTAGCGAACCCAACAGCCAAAGGAGATGATCCTTGGTGGACCGTGGCATTTCCTCTGCAATGACTTCCTTCCAGAATACAGAATCTGAAACCATGACCGAGAAATCAGTAATGGCAGGTTTCCCTTGCGTCAACGTCCCGGTTTTGTCAAAGACAACGCTGTCCACTTTGGAGGCCAACTCGAGCGTTTCGCCACCTTTCATGAGAATGCCTTGCTTGGCTCCGACACCGGTTCCAACCATCACTGCCGTAGGTGTAGCCAAGCCGAGAGCACAAGGGCAGGAAATGACAAGACAGGCAATTCCAAACAACAGGGAGAAGGTGGCAGGCGACTCACCCTCAGGGAGGTAGCTAGCAGGAACAATGTGAGATTGGATGGCTGCATACCATATCATGAAAGTAACCAATGAAATGGTGACAACGGTTGGTACAAAGATACTAGAAATAGTATCCGCCAAACTTTGAATGGGCACCTGTCGGCTTTGTGCCTCTTGAACCAACTTGACAATCTGACTGAGAGCTGTGGCCGAACCGACACCAGTGACTTCCACAAAGGTTGCCCCAACCGCTTGACCAGCCTCGGCACAAATGGTTCCACCCAAGACCACAGATCCCTTGGTCTTCAAGACAGGGACGGATTCTCCGGTAATCATACTCTCATCGACACTCATTTCACCGTATTTGACGAGTCCGTCCGCAGGGATCGAAGCTCCCTTGAGAATCTTGACCAAATCTCCTTTCTGGATAGTATGCAAAGGAACCATGAGTTCGTGATAGGTATCTTGGGTTGGATCCCACTCCGAATCGTCTGGATCAGCTCCTGCAGGTGGGACCACTTTGACGGCTGTCTTGGGTTGCAACGCCATCAACTGCGTCAAGGCTTGAGACGTCCGCCTAACAGCCAGGGTTTGCAACCATTTCCCCAAAAGCACAAAACAAATCAAAACGGCCGAGGTTTCAAAAAAGTGATATTCGATGCTGCGCGTCATGGTTGCCCAGACGGCATACCCGTACGAGGCCGACGTTCCAACAGTGACCAAAACGTCCATTCCTAGCACCCGCATCCTCAAGTTGTGGTAAGTGGTGCGGTAAAACGACCACCCCGAACCAAACTGAATGGGCGTGCACAATGCCCACAATATCAAGGCTTCCAAAATGAACTTGGAGTGACCAATAGTGACTTCTTGTTCCAGGAAATCTGAGAGCTTGTTACGCGGCAAGTGCGGAAGGATCATGGTCAAAAAGAGGATTGGACATGTTCCAATCAGAGACCAAAGGAACGCTCTCTTCTGACCAAGAACTTGACGTTCTTGATGTTGTAGCATTCGCTCCAAACGATCATCCTCCGCGTTGGGTGCATCCTCCAGCACATACGTTTCGCCGACCACATCGTATCCAACGTCTTCAATGGTCTCTTTCAACTCGGCCACATTGGTCTCGGATGGCTTCCATGTTACTCGGACCGTATTGGTAGACAAATTGATTGATATCTCATCCACTCCGGCAACATCCTCCAGTGCTCGCTGAATGACAGCCGAACATTGTGTACAGGTCATGCCTTGCACATCAAAATCCATAGTTTGTGTGGTAATGGGTGCAGGTTCTGGGTCCGTAGGCGCCTCTACATCTGTGGGAAGGACAGCCTCGTAACCAATATCTTCAATAAGAGTAGCAAGCTCTTGAGGCGTCGCCAAGGTGGGGTCATAAGAAATGGAGGCTGAATTGGTGGGCAAGGAGACTGAGACTGAGGCAACGGCCTCTTGACCCATCAAGGCTTGAGAGACGCTTTTGGAGCACATGGAACACGTCATTCCAAAGACTCCAATTTCGACAGTGGCTTGACGATGAGCTTCATTGCGTGTACACGAAGCGTGCCCCAAACTGCTCAAGACAGAACTGGCAGCACATCGACAAAGGCCTTCGGAACAGGCGCAATTAGGCCCACAAGAGCACATGTTGCAAGCGCAGCTGTTGCTGCTGGAAGATTTCGATACTTTTGCAGTAGGCATTTTGCAAGTTGTTGTTCTTATGAAGTTAGATGTGTGTGGCACGCACTAGAAAAAGGACGTGATTGCGATGCAAGAAGAAGTGGCGGTTTCTCCACACAAGTAGTTATCGCACAACTCCTGTTTGTGCACATGTTTGTGAAACAAGATTTGATTTGGTGGACTAGAGATTTCGGCACTCTTCGCAAACAACCACAAAAGGGCCTAATCTAGCACAACGAATGGCCTTCTGGATGCTACCGGTAGATGTTCCGGAAAGTTAAACCAGAATCAACAGTCCAAGTAGTCATTTTGTTGCGTTAAACCAGATCTGGTTTATTTTTCCGAACTATCACGAGTAGTACCCCGCGATATTGTCGTGCTTTCAGACCTCTACCACAGATAGTTCCGGAAAATTAAACGAGATGATGACGTGGCTGGTTTAACTTTCCGAACTACTTGGTATGGTGCGAACCGTACTAACGATAGTACCGTACTACACAAGGCTGTCCAATTGCGAGTGCTGGGACTACGACACCAGACGAAGAAAGCGATGGACAGTGACAGACTAAATAAAGTACACCTACGAACTAGTACTACTAATAAAAATACCACATTAACGTTAGTACTACTAGTACCCGTACCACCGCTGGTGTTAGTACTATGCCGCAGTTTGTACTAGGTGGTAGAGGTGCCACAATCTATAGTATTGGGAGTTATCGGTTCTCAGCTCACAACAATGCTCATTATTCTAGTTCCATGTACCAAGCTATATTTCTAGTACTACCAGTACTTCTTCTATAGCTACTATAAACTGCTTGTAGTATAAGAGTAGCACAATTATACTTCCAGAAGGAAAACTTTGTACAAAGCCATGATAAACGTAGTATAGTAGTAGTACTAGAGAAGGTTGGTCTAGAAATGAATTCTAGGATGTCATTGTATTAATGTTAGTAAAAATATTTCTCTGGTGCTCTCTTTATAGTGTTAGAACTGATAGTAGCACCAAGTAGATTTGTTCACACTCAATTCATCGCTTCTTCTTTCTAGCTTTGTGCTACTCGTACTGTACCGGTAGTGATCGTACCATTGGAATCCACGGGTTTACGCATAGCAACCAAACAGGAACTTTTTGTTTTCCAATGCTATGCAATTGTAACGATTCCAAACGAAGCAAAATGCTACTTGTACAACTTCGTTCCACCTTCCATTCCATATCGTTTTCAACTTGAAGATGACAACGCTCATAACATTGTACTCCCAGTAGCATAAACTTCATAGGCAACGTAGACAGATACTACTAGGGTAGTATGAGGCATGCTACTACTCATGGTTCACAGGCCAAGAAGGTTTTAGCAATTAGTGGTACTACTCTGGTAGTAATGAAGCTACGATCATATGATGGAATGGTGCTCCTCATTCCCCCCCAACAAAACCAATTGGAAGCGAAACAATGCATCATCAACGGTTGGGACGTCATTGTTGGCAGGACGAAGATGTGGGTTGCAGCCCATTCCTCAACCCCCAGCAAATGTTTCTTCTTCTCTACAAATTTTCCTCACTCATCGTATATTAGAATGAATACCCACATCATATTTCGTAATATTTTTGTAGAGGTCGTATCGGTTGATTGTTGTCATGACAAAGATGTGGCGATGTGGCATCATTCTTTGCACGGGCATGTGGTGCATTTGACTTGAATTAGACTTGGTGTTCTTCGGTGACTTTGTTCTAGTTGTAGCTTTTTTTTGTCCTTTGTCTGGCTTCGGTTAGAGAAGCAGTAGTCGGTGATCATGGTGGGTTCAGTAGTGCTTGTTGATTGTCATTTCGGCTTTCGGCTTGTGACGGCTTGTGACGACTGGAATTTCTAGGCGTCTGTACGATGCTTTGTGGGTACACAACGTACGAAGTGCGTAGGTTCTACCGTAGAATTTTGTACGAGGTAGCATTAAACCGTGACAGACAGACGCGGTTTAACTTTCCTGGGCACTATTAGGTACCTAGAATGAAAGGTGGTTATGAATCTTGTCTATTATTCGATTGGAACTGCAACAACAGATCCTTCTACAACATCTACGTCTCAACTGACGTAGTAGTGACATCCAACAGGATGAATACAGTTCTGCCAGTAACGTACTGGCAGTCCAGTCCGACAAACTGATAGTTACACCTGAAGTTCATGCTCGAGCACTTGCACCGAGTTGGCCAAGGCACTGTGCTCTTGGTGCAGCCGTCTTAGGCGCTCGGATGATTCCCCATTGAAATGTGCAGATGTAGATTCTCGGAAGGGTTGCTTTTCTGGCAAGGACATTTGCAGCAAATTCTGCAGACGAAGTTGCGAGGCCTCAAGCTGTGCAATGCGCTCATTCTTGACCGCAATTTGTCGTTTGGCAATGGAGAGAGGATCCGGAATGTTAAAGGCAGGGTCACCGTCCCCATTCTTAGAATCTTGTGATCTGGGCGAGGTTGCGTTGGCATCGATCTTGGACTGCAACTTGCAAATCTGCTGTTGCGCGGCGACAAGTTGTTGGCGTGCTTGCAATTCTCTTCGCTTCGACTGAATTTGTTGATCCTTGACAGAATCTTCGAGATACTTGGAAAGAAGCTGTTTGAGTTGATCACGATCGGATGGAAGCTTGGACGAGGAAGAATCCAGATTGTCAAGGATGTTCTCCACTTGGTCTTCAAGGGGAACAGCCTGGTTCTCGTTAGTGGACGTCGGTTGGTCTAGACGAAGGCTGGCAATGGTCTCATTGGCAGCCTTGAGTTCGGATTCAAGGGACTGACACTTTTGCGCAGCGAGAACGAGGGCTTTCCGGGTAGTTCGCAGGATCATTTGTTGCTGTACATCATCGACAGATGGTTGCACTTGGACTGGTTCTGGTGCATGAGGAGCAGGGGGTGGGGAGTCTCTGGCTGGTGTTGAGAGAGACGAGGAGTTCTTGGTGGTTGCCGGAGACGTGAGATTGGTTAGGATGGCAGGAGGATCATTGTCCACTGACTCGACTTGCTTTCGGAGGGAAATGAGTTCCTGTTGCATCATGGCATATCTTCGAATGGCTTGAAGAATAGACCCCGACTCGAGAGGCTTGTCCGAAACATCCTTTCCAAGAATAACACGAACCAAACGCTCTGCATCCCAGAGTTGCATATGCAAAGTCCTGGAGTTACCAACAGGCAAGTCATCGGAAAAGTCTTGTAAACGAGAGGAGGAAGGCGCGCGGTAGTGCAACAAATCGTCTGGGGGGCACTCGCTGTAGTTGGGATAGGCAAAGGCAACGCTAGGGTCTCGAATAGGACTAGGAGGAACAGCATCAAAGTCAATGTTGATCTCCGTAGGCAATCCTTGTGTTCGAGAAGGCCTAGGCCCTACACTGTGAGTAGGAGAAGAGGGTCTCCTGGCAGCAGGAAGCATGGGAATGGCAGCCCTACTGTTGTTGTTGGTGTTGTTGGCAACTGCTGCTGGAACTGCTGGTCCTGGCCCAGGTGCTGGGAGTTGCAAGGCTGCAAGTAGACCATGATCAGCACCTACTTGACCGTCTTGTTGTTCTTCGTGACTTACAACAGAGGGATTGTCTTCAAAGAACAAACACTCATCCCCTGCCAGCGAAGGCAAGTGCGACTGTAGTGGCAGAGCTGACGTCACAGGGAGGACTTGGCCTTCCTCGGCAAACGCCATGTCGAGTTGGACTGGAGCAGGAATGTTGTTGATGTTGGAAAAGTCAGTGGAAGCAGCAAACATGCTGGAGAGCTTCAAAGCAGTAGTAGAGTCTGGAGTGTCTTCTTTCTTTTCTTCGTCAGAAAAGTCATTGTATGCGTTGGTATTTCGGAATCCTCCCACCAGGCCATTGCTACCACCGCTAGACTTGCCCGTAGTATTATTGGCCTTTGTTTTTTTCTTTCGTCCTGGGAACTTAATCATTCTTTTGTTGTTGTACTTCTGGTGTGGTTCCTGAAGCTGAAGTGAATTTTTGTTGTTGTAAAAGTTGTGTAGTGCCCTGTTGGTGCTGATGGAGACAGTACTCGTAGATGGTGGTTGCAGGACTGAATCAACAACGGTTGTGTGTTGTTGGTTGTTCAATGGACTACGTCTCGGAATGAAGGTTTGATTTCTTGGTGGGGATCCGTCGGTCGGCCTATTTTTACTTAGCAGTTCCTGGATGTCGGGCCCACCCAAGCTCTCACAAAAACGGTTGTCACGAGTGGCCTTCGCGACGGACCGCCCAATTTCGCAACGGTCCCTTTAAGTGCATATTGGCCAAGGTTCGGCCGACGCACTTTTCCTGTCATAGTATCGGCTTGCGTACGTTCCTTTAGTATTTACCATCCCACACTTAAGGCATTTTTGAAAGGGAACACATGAATCTTGTGCAGCACAAGTACAACGCTCTCTCCCACCCTGAAGATATATATTACATTAGGATGGACGATGGGACTCCCTTCTCCGGTTCATTTCCCGGGAACCACTACCTCCACGATTCACGCGGACCTGCTGGTACGTACCGTCATCGTTCCACTCACAAATTCGTCAGCTTCCGGACGGACCTCGAACGTTGAACGGCAACACAACTGACACCAGGTCTTCCTACATATCCCCCTCCCTCTATATCCAAATCTCCCATCATGTGTGGTTCTTGTCAAATACCATGATAATACTGTTGTCTTGTGGTGGCTCACGTACGTTGTGTTGTGAGGTTTCCTCTCCCCAAATCTCTCTCTTCTTCCAAGGCGACTGCGTGGTTTTCTCTTGTTTGGCACAACCACTTTCACGCAACGCAGCACAATCTTTCCCTCTTTCCCACCATGGTTTCTTCCAGAGGGTCTGCGGGTCGCTCTAGGGACTATTACCAACAACAATACCTGCAACAACAGCAGCCATACCACCATCATCAGCAGCAGCAGCAACAACAACATGCATCGCCCTATCAACACGCTCATGCACCCTTGCAACAAACACTCCGTTTCAAAAAGGATACCCCTAGCATCTTGAGTGACAATACGGTATATACCGGCGTCATTCATAGAGACTACGCTCGTCAATGGAGCCGAAGTCAACGCAAGTGTCCCCACAGTGATTGGACCATTCATGTCGTCAATCCACAAACGGGCCGTAGGGACACCTACTACATTCACACCAAGGCGTTAGATTCGCTTCCCGACCATCGTTCTCCTTACTTTGAGCCTATCTTTACGGAAAAGCTGAAGCATGTGGGCAATCAGGAGAGTGAACTACTCATTAGTGACGACACGGTGGCCGAAGGGTTTGGAATCTTTCTCGATTTCCTGTATGCGACCAGTGCCAATGAAGAGGAGAGTCTCTTGAACAATGTCAAACGAGGCATGATCATTTTTGGCTATGCCAACTATTTCCAAGTGTCGGCTTTGAAACGTATGCTGGCTGCCTTTTATCGACGGAACACAAGTGCTCTCATTCAAGACACCCCACCTTCCTCCACTACATCCTCCTCCATGCCCAAACTCTTCCAAAAGCGGTCATCACATTGTTATAGAGATCCGCCTCCCGAGCCAGAGTCTCCCATGGATACCTTTGCGCGCTCCATGGCTACTATCAAATATATCGATGATGCTCAATTGCAATTGGAGTATTTTCTACAAGTCTTGGAGCGACGCAAGCAACTTCAGATCACGAGTTCAACTGCAGAATCCAAGAATATTAGTTGTTTGGTAGCCATGTGTGCCGAGCACAATCGGAAGTCTCTCACGCGGAGGCTCTTCTACAAATTGACCCACAAGGACTATATTCCTCACATCAACCAACAAGCAGCCTTGAAACTCTTGACCATTGAAGAAGGATGCCGGTTTTGGTACGACAGGGAAAAGTTTTCGAGTCTCCAAGGACGGTGCATTCGTTCGCTACTGTCCGATTGGCCTGGCTTTCGACGTCAATTCAAAAGCAATGAAATCTACTGGAAATCACTTCGACGATTGTCTCCCAACATTTTGGGCATTTTGCTCATGCATTCCTCTGGAACGCAACAGGGGGACGATGATCTTGCTACCGTGGCGACGTTTCCGGAACTACAGAACCCTGCTGGGGAATCATAATAATGAATGCGATGGGTCGTTTGATCATTGACATTTGCACTCATTGCATACACACAATTATTGTATACTGTATAAACAACCTTTATTCTTCAGTGTTTCCTGCGTCTGACCTGGCATCCGGAATTATGAGGACCGACCCACTCGAGCTTGGGCACATCCACTCTCCCCTCATCACAACTCACAACACGGCTGGCCATTGGCCATGAAAGTGCTGCTGCGAACATTCTCGTTCAGTTGGTTTCTACTCATGATGATACAATTACAACGAGCAAATGGGTTCCTCGGTGGTGTCTGTCGCCTTGCAACCATTCGAAGTTTCCATGGTGCTTTCCATGTCCTCCAGAATGCTGTAGGTGGCGCAGAGAAGGTGGTGCCTTCACCATCCTCCAAGGTACAATCCCCTACCGACTCTGTCCAACAATCAACAACATCAACAACAACAATCAGTGCTGCAACAGGGTCAGTAGAAAAGGTGTCATCCTTGTCCTTGCCTCGAGTGGTGCTCAAGAGGAACAGGCAGTCCAAGTCGTTTCGTGAGGGGAATCAACTTGTATTTGACAAATCCATTGAAAACGTTCCTGCATCAGTGAGCACAAGTGACTTGGTTCGGGTAGAAGTCCCAATGGCAGAAAAAGAGCCATCCAAATCAAAATCGGAAGCAAGGACACAACTTTTGGGTTGGGGAGTCTACAACCCAAACTCGTTGTATAGAGTCCGGATTCTGGGCCATGCACGTTCTGGTTTGATGCTCCCATCCGATCTATCCTCTCAAGAGAGTATGCGATTCCTTTTGTCTAGGCAATTGCAAAAGGCAATCAAGACGAGGCAACACCTGGGACTTCCTTCTTTAATCACTAATACATATCGCTTGGTCAATGGCGAGGGGGATGGTCTGTCAGGCCTTGCAGTCGATATTGTGGGCGGCAACATCGCCGTGGTCATGTCCAGTGCTATTTGGTGCGAAGATTATCGAGAAATGCTTACAGATGTAATACAAGAGTTGATTCCTGGTGTTGAAGTTGTGTGGAAGAGCAACGGACCTCGTCTAGAACAAGATGGGCTAGCTGGTGGTGCTCCAGATCGTTCGTCGACGACAACTGTACCTGAAAATGAGGATTCGCCCCCTGTTGTGGCCATGGAGAATGGGATCCTTTACGAAACATACCCTCATCGACCTGGTCAGAAAACCAGTGTATACTGTGATCAACGCGAAAATCGCCACTATGTATCGCAACTTTGTCAAGGGAAACGAGTTTTGGATTTGTGTTGTTACAACGGAGGGTTCGCCTTGAATGCTGCTAAAAATGGAGCCACTCGAGTCTTAGGAGTGGATTCCTCCGAGGCCGCTATTGCAAGTTGTCAGGTAAATGCGGAACTCAACGGGTTGCTGTCCAAGTCTGTTGAGTTCGTTGAGGCAGACATTGCCGAACTTATGAGGTCGTGTACGGAGAAGTTTGATGTTGTCATCCTTGATCCTCCCAAGCTAGCTCCAAACGCCCAAAGTTTATCAAAGGCTAGTAGAAAGTATCAATCTTTGAACCGAGACGCTATCAAGTTGGTGGACGATACTGGGGGATTATTGCTGACTTGTACATGCTCTTCGAAAATGGCCCAGGAGGCAGGAGGTAATTTCTTTCTGCAACTAGTCCAGGAAGCCGGCAATGCAGCAAATAGAGAAGTATCCTTACTACGAGTGAGCGGAGCTGCATCTTGTCACACTCAATCTCCAATGACATTTCCCTCTGGAATCTATTTGACTGCGGCCCTGTTTCAGGTCCACCCCAAAATGTGAGACTTTTGAAGATGTAGCATTCACCAGATATGTGTGGTCAACCAAAATAGTTCTGTCTTCTCCTCTTAGATCATGTTTACTGGATGTTAGGTACATCCTCAATTGGTACAAATGTACTTTGACGTACTATAGTATCACAACGAGAAATGTGGATGGGGCATGACCACATTCTCTTCTCGTGCGTTTGTTCGGGGGAATCAGAAGGATAAGTAGTGTCTGCACAAGAAAAAGGACCAATGGACTTAATGCAGGCAATCCTTGAATGATTGCAGCCAATGAAAGTCGCTGTTTCTGTCATGTTGTTGATGCTTCACCACAGGTGCAAGGTGCCTTTGGTTTGTCGTTAGGCCGAAGGGCCGCCATACATAATCATCATACACATGCCCCTTTGTACCTCATCGCAGAGTCACGACACAAATTGGATCAAGCACGAACGACGGATCTTACCGGTATTTCAAACGAACCATGCAATGAGATCTTCAATTGCGAATGATCATCCAAAACATGCCTCAAATCCACAAAACCAATCAAAGCAACAAAACCCACAACAATAGCAATGACCATCCCAGAAAGCGCTCTCGTCAAAAATGGAGAGACGACATTGAGTGTTGTCATCTACCGCAAACTTGAATCTCCCACTGTGATCTTGTTGCATGGTGGTCCGGGCATACCTGACGAAATGGCGCCTGTTGTCTCCCTACTAACCGCCAAGTATCAAGTTGTCAACTTCCAGCAGCGAGGGGTTGGCGACTCCCACAACCCAACCAAAGATTACAGCGTTGAATCCTACATTTCCGATTTGAACGCCATTGCCAGCTTTTTCGAGATTTCCACCTTTCATTTGTTTGGTCATTCGTTTGGTGGATTGTATGCCCAAGTCTACGCACATGCACACCCAGACAAGATTCAGAGTCTGTTTCTTTGCAGCCCGGCATCTGGAACTAACAAGGAATGGTCGGCAACTGAGCAAGAGGTGCTTGCATTCAACAAGGCACACACAACGGATTGGGAGTTCCTAATGATGGGATGGCATTCCCTATGGGTGTACCTCGGGTATGACTCATCTTACCAGCGTCTGTCTGCTCTTGTTCAGAAGACGTATCACAAGGGGCATGGTGAGATCGTGGTCGACATGTCGAAGCTTGCAGGTGTCAAAGCAGGACCAGCCAACGGAACCAGACGTCACTTCGTTCAGTACAAGGTGCTTCCTCCTATGCCCAGCCCAACATTTCCTATTATGCTCACATACGGCGACTCCGATATTTTTGGTGCTAGCAAATCCAAAGTCTTTGAGCGATATCCTACAGCAACATCGACAGAAATTGAGAATTGTGGTCACTATCCCTGGATTCACAATCCCACTGCATTTGGCGAGATCCTGAAGGCCTTTTATGACCTCTAATATCTAGTTGCCACACTATAGTGAATGATAATTCAACTGTTGAGCGAGTGGATGAGAGTTTCGTCTTCGATGCCACCGTACCGAAGAATTCGACCTGTAGCCTCCTCTCGCACTCAACTAGTAGCATCAGCAGGACACTCTCTCTGTTCGCGGAATGCCTCGAGTGTATGAGTCCATGGAGTAGAACTACATCTTTATTATCTTCGACGCTTGCCTCTCATTCAAGCTTGTTGGATACCCAAACGCCATTTCCCTCATTTTGCAAATGCGAAAGTTGTACTAGTAATAGTAAAAGCTCTATACAGGCATCCTAGGTATGAACTATGGAAGCCACTACTTCGAGATTCACGACTCAAGTTGCGATCAAGGCCGAACTTCGATAAGTACTAACGATTACTCCTCACAAGATTCATGAATCATGATCCATGCAGTGTGACCGCTATTGTCGCACACCGCAATGTGGACTTGCTTGTGATCACCCAAAACATGCCACAAATCTGTGAAACTGAAACCCAAAACCAACGATACTAATGTCTTCCTCAGCAGAAACTATTCAAGTCAAAAACAAAGAGACTACATTGAATGTTGTCATCTACCGCAAGCCAGATTCACCCACCGTGATCTTGTTGCATGGTGGGCCAGGGGTTCCTGACGAAATGTTGGATGTTGTCTCACTGCTAAAATCGAAGTATCAAGTGATCAACTTTCAACAACGGGGAACTGGCGACTCCCACAACCCAACGAAAGATTACAGTGTTGAATCTTACATTTCCGATTTGGAGACCATTGCAGACTTTTTCAAACTTACCACCTTTCATTTATTTGGTCATTCGTTTGGGGGGTTGTATGCCCAAATCTACGCAGACGTACACCCAGAACGTATCGAAAGCCTATTCCTTTGCAGTCCTAGCTCAGGGACCAACAAGGACTGGGAAAAAACGGAGGAAGAGGTACTTGCGTTCAACCAAGCCCACACAACGAGTTGGGACTTCCTGATGATGGGATGGCACTCTCTGTGGGGGTATCTTGGCTATGACTCCTCTTACCAGCGTCTGTTTGCTATTGTATTGAAAGCCTACCACAAAGGACACGGCAACATCGAAGTAGACGAATCGAAACTTGCAAGTGTGAAGGCGGAACCCATCAATGGAACAAGGCCACACCTCGCTCAGTACAGAGAACTCCCACCGATGCCTAATCCGTCCTTTCCGATTTTGCTCATGTATGGCGATTCCGATATTTACGGCCCAAGCAAGTCCAAAGTCTATGATCGATACCCAACAGCAAAAACAGAAGAGATTAAGTCTTGTGGCCACATTCCCTGGTTTCACAATCCCGAAGCCTTCAATGAGATCACGAAATCCTTTTACAAGCTTTAACATAGAGCCAGTCTATTCTGTATCACTTCCATCTTGTTGGATGGGTGGACGAGTGAGTCGGTTCCTCCTCTGCGACCGTCACATTTACTTGGCTTTGTGACCGTGACTTCTTCCCCACCAACCAGCGCCCTTTAGAAAACCAATTTCTTCAAGTCACAAGGATGAACTTTCTCTGCTCGTTCAAATAGTCGGCTTCTCGTAGAGCGATCTAGAACGGTAATTTCTGCAATTGGCATTTTTCTTTTCCACTACCAGCCAACAGCCAATCAACAAGGTTGACTTCCTGGACCCCTTGCCTTCACATTGAGTCTTGGGAATCAAAGGCGAAACGTAGTGGACACGTAGGTCGCAGTAGCACGTGTACACCATACTGTACAGCAGCAGTACTCGTAGTACGATATCTACGAGTAGGGTGGGCAGTACAAGTAGGGTCGACAGAGTCATTCCGCCAACCGGGGACCTCCTCTCCGCCGCAGAAAACGGCATGTCAAGATTTGACCACATAACTTTTCGAGGGGAAAATCAATCAAAAATAATATCTTCACCATGTTCCGTTCTGTAATCACATCTGCTTTCCGTGTTTCTGGACCTGCCCGATGGAACAACGCCATTGGAGCCATCCAAACCTTTGCCAACAACGCTGTTGTTTCCACTGGAACCGTCAAGTGGTTCGATAGCAAGAAGGGATTCGGATTCATTGTCCCCGATGATGGTTCTGAGGATGTGTTTGTTCACCAAACTGCCATTCACTCTGAGGGCTTCCGTTCTCTCGCTGTACGTATATTTTGTTCGATTCGATTTGACGGCTGTTTGACAATCTGAGTGTTTGTGGAAATGTATTTGTTTTTTGTCTCCTCACATGATACTTTTTGCACTTGTTCCGCATCGGACAGGACGGAGAGCCAGTTGAATATTCCTTGTACACTGACAACAACGGACGCACAAAGGCCGAGAACGTGACTGGCCCCATGGGAGCTTACGTCCAAGGAGCCCCCCGAAAACCCCGCATGTTCACCAACAGCAGCTTTGGAGAATACGGTTCGGAGCAAGGATCGGACAAGTCAGGGGAGAAGTTCTAAACACAATCATGAATGTGAAGACTAGCATCAATACCTGTAGTAGATTCAATTTGCTGTGACCTGTTGTTGTTGTTAGTACTAGTAGAGATAGGAACAGTGGCATGTTTATGGTTGATATTAGTATTATGGTATTGTTATTTGGTGGTATCGCCATGAAAAGGACCACGACGACGATAGATAGTTACTTGGCACAGGGTGAGTAATACACAGTGGTGACAAACTTGGTCTTGTACCGCTGCGTTATCCCCAGGACCATCATGTTTTCTTTAATGGCCGTACAGTACAAGTGATTCAAGGCGACATGTTGGGGAACAGGCAACGCGGTTGTATCCTTGAGCTGTGGAGGCTTGTTGAGAATGATATGTCGCAAATGTGGAGGGAGAGGAGGAGGCTCCTTGGTATACTCATCGAGATCGGGCATTTTTTGTGAGAAGATTTCTCCATCTTTGTCGGGTCGAGAGGCGGCAGAACCTGAGTCGTCCGCAGACGCAGCAGCATCATCCGATGCTTCCCCCCCTTCAATGCCATACTCGGCTGCCGCCTTTTCCCTTTCGAACTCCCGATCACCCGTATAAGCTGTAAAGTCGGTAACGTCGATAAAGTTATTAATTCGGCCCTCGATATCGGCAACGGTGGGCTGGTCAGGAGCGAACCTCCACTCATCGTCGACAATGTACTTGAAGGCGTGCTTGCCACGCTTGAGATTGTGAATGTAGGTAAAGTCGTTACCGGACCTGTGCATGGGAATTTGTCTGGACCAGCCATTGAAGGTTCCAGTGATGTAAACCTGTCGCCCTCCATGCTCCCAGCGAAAGACAGTAGGCACAGTGTCATCATCCAAGACAGCCGGTTTGGCGTTGGCAACAGCAGCCGCTGTTTGGTTTGAATCCAAGATGGTCATGGAGGCGTCTTCCGAGGAAGAAGAAGGTTGGGAAGCTTGGTGTTGTGAGGTTCCATAGGGGGATTGAGCAGAGTGCGGTTGGGAACGTGGGTCGGTTCCGTAAGGACCCGAAGGAGGAGGAAGGCCGTAAGCTCCATAGGCTCCGGGCATGCCAGGATGTCCATGTGGATCTCCTTGGGAAGGATCTCCTCCGCCGTTAGGTTGCTGATTGCCCATGATTGGATTGTATTTGGAGTCTTTCGATTCTTTGTGTAAGTGAAAGTGGTGCTATGTATGAATGGGATGGAAAACGTCTCGTCAAACCGAGACTACAACAATCCTTGAAACAACACTGTGACGACTCGTAGTAGTTCTTGTAGTTGGGATGTTCTCGTCCAGGTTCAATACTGTTAACTCTAAGTAGTCACGACACTACTACAGTACAATAACAGACAGCTCGTAGAAGCCAAATCGATGGATGGAAGTTGTGCGGTTGGGATCTACACAAGAGACAAAGAGTAGTTGGAGGGAAACGGATGATGCCTGATAGCCTTTTGATACCTGCCAACTTGCCTGTTGATTGCTACGTGCACGTGAGTAGATTTTTGTGCTGCGCGGTGGTGTCACCAGATCGCCGCTCGCACCTTCTTGGGATCCAATGGGTCATTTGTCATTTCATATCAAGGGACTTCAATGGGGGAAGGCGAAGGAGGTCAAGGAACACCCCAAATAAGATGATACTGACTACAGTGCTACCTAGGTAGCTGGTAGGTAGTACGGGCTATGCCTATGGGTAGGTCAGTCTCTATAACAATATCATGTTGTACAACTTTACTTGAAAACACACCATTCTATTCACAGAAACAAGTCGTTTCCAAAGAAGAACACCCCCGTAGAATAGTACAGTGTCTGTATCACATCTCTCCAAGAGATGGATCGGTTGGTAATTCGGTCACACTTGGGGTATTCGTAAAAAGCGAGTATGGTGGTGGTGGTTGTTGATATGGGTGGAAGGGGTGGTAGGTGGTAGGGGGCGTACATTAGTTCTCGTACTCGTACTGTAGAAGCATGAGAATGGAAGAACCCCTCCTCTGACTGTTCTTGAAAAAAATTAGTGCGGAATAACTGGGAGACAAAGTGGTTGCCTTCTTGTTGGTTGTTTGGTATGATGGGAGATCGTGTTAAATGATCCTGGTGTTAGTGCCGCGAGAAGCCGCAACAGCCGTATGATTCATGGCGTTGCGTCTTGGGGCTAGAAGAACTGCATTCTTCTTATTGTCGTTGTTGTTGGTACTACTACCAGTAGTACTAGTACGCTTGTTCCTTTTGCTTCTTGGAGGACTTGTTCTGATAGCGCTAGAATCTTGGTTTTCCTTGTCATCGTGGCCATCATGGTCATCTTCGCTGACTAGATCAAACAAAGAAGAGAGCGAGCGTTTGCTAGCATGGACATTGAGAGGAATGTCCAAATCCCCTCCCAGAAACTTGGTTCCTACTGGTGCAACGGCCACACGAGAGGGACTGTAGCGAGAAGGCTTGGGTGGGGGTGGAGGTGAGGTCTCGAACCAACAGGCTCGATGGAAGGCTTGTTGCAACAACGAAGGGGACTTCCATTCCTGTTGTTCTTCCTCGTTCTTCTTGTTTTGATTCTTGCTGCTGTTGTTGTTGCCAGCACCAGGAGGAGGAGGAGATTGAAACAGCCAGAGTGGCGGTTCCTTCTTGGAGATCATCTTGGGAGGACTGATTGCGAACTTGCTAGAGCTTGGAGTTCGGGGAGTGCCACATCGAACATTGGAGCCAGAGGCCAAAGTTTCCAGACGCCTCATCTTGTTGTTCTGCTGACACAAAGACGACGCTCCTCCTCCTCGTTTGTTGGGAGAAAGGACAACAAGAGTCATGTTTGCTTGGGTCTTGTTGATGATACAGAGAGTCTTAATAGGACACAGAAGCTTAGTGATTAACCTCACTGAAGACAATGGAAAGGGCCGAGGCACCCAACGTTCCGAGAAGGAAAATTGTGACAATCAGTCGGATTCTTTCCTTCCCGTTGTGATGAACGACTCTTTCCCGACTTCCGCCGTCATGCACGACACACACTACTGGATTTCACTCCCACCTTCTACGTACACGGATTTTCACGATTCCGTAGGACACGCCGTATTTAAGATCTGCCCAAGTCAGGGAAGTGCCACGCGACATCCAAAGGCATGTCGTCGTCTGTTCTTGTTCGTGGTGGATCACGCTTGGTGATTCGGAGGCTCCGGGTTGTCCATGATGATGATCGTTGATGCTTTTTGATGCTTGGGATGATGGACTTTCTACTTCTACCACCTCGTGGTCCACAGACCGCACAACTACATTCGCTAATACAACAACAAAACAAACGAATAGTGTCAATGATCAAGCAAAGGACTCGGACTGTACAGTTGGAAAGCACACGCAGCCAGTATATGCAACCATGCTACACTACCGGTAGCTACCCTCTCATCGTACTTTACTCGTACTCTAGGCTGAAGTACTAGTCCAGGATAACAATGGAAAACATGATCCCTTCCCTACAAGTTTAGTGGTACTGTTCAGACAAACAGACGGGAAAGGTTCTATTGTCTAGTAGGTGGTAGATTCGAAGGATTTCCCGACAAAGTATAGATAGATTGGGTGGCAAGCCAAGAAAATTCAACTATTTCTCCTCCTCCTCCTCCTCATCTTCGTCGTCATCATCATCGTCCCAAAGAATTCTTCCCGACTCAACGCGCTTCCAGTATTCCGTCATATCTTCTTCTTCTGGATTCATGTAGGCCCAAACAACAACGGCGCCCGTCGCAACAATGGACAAAGGAAACAAAAGTCGCTCCAACACTGATTTTGTAGGTGGATGTGGAGGCACTGTCCATACAGGAGGATTCAAGGTGGCATAGTCCAATCTTCGAAGGTTGTATCGTCCCATGTCTAGAGAAGCCGATGTTACTTTCCGGCTTGTATACCAGGATTCGACGCCCTTTTGTGTCGAGTGAACCTTGGGAGGCTTGGAAGAGAGCAGAACTCTCTTTGTTTCACAGTATCCGCGACGATTGCATCGCAACAGTCCACTTCGAACGACAAGACTTGACCTTTGGTTGACAGACATCAGCATGATGCACTTGATGTGATGTTGCTACTACGGTTGTATGCGAGGAAATCACCACAAGGAAATCTCTTGATTGCAGCGGTCGCCACCTCATTTCGCACCATACGTTGATTCCATTGAATCAAAAATTCGTCATTCTTCTACACGGATGTATGGACGCACCACCAACTAAGCTACAAGCTAGTAGGTACCTAATACCGCACTCTACATTCATCATCCCTGCAATCTCAACTCTTGCGGGTTGTACTTCTTTAGCAACAAGGTAGCAACGGAATGGACACTTCCCCTGAAATCGTTTGGGCTAATATTCGTTTTACCGCCAGCACACTACCTACCAGAATGGTGGACGCAAGACCATTTTTCTTCTATCGGATTTGTGGCATGCCAAACGACAGTTCTCCAATACTTAGGTTCTCTGACCTTCGACTGGGAGGCGTTCCAAAGATATTCCAGAACCGCAGTGACTCATCGCCAGCAGCAGACACTACTGTACTTCCATCAGGACTGCAAGCCAGACTCAACACTCGTGAAGTGTGCCCGGTCAACTCCTTCACTTTAGTCAAATTGGAGCCACTTCCGTATCGCCAAAGCATCAATTGATTCTCAGAGAAACCATGGGAGCTGCACAGTTCTCGTTGATGCTTACTCCACACAAGGCTGCACACCTGGGATCCTGTGTCAAGTGAGTTGAGCATGGCTCCACTGTTCGAGTTCCAAAGTTTGATGGTACGATCGGCAGTACCCCCTCCACTGGCCAATACACCCCTGCGGAATGGACACCAATCCAAGGCTTTGACTGCTGCCTTGTGTTGTTGGAGGATCAATCGTGGGCCCACGTCAGAAGCCCAATGAGCTGATCCTTGGTTCCTTCGTTGCCGTTGTACAGAAGACATGGCTGCATCCCAAATGCAGAGGTTGTTGTCATTCCCCCCACTTGCCAAGGCAGTACCTTCTTCATTCCACTTCAATCCACATACTTCTTGTTCGTGGGCTCGATAGGTCGAGACGAGATGGTGCCGAATTCTCACATCATGTTGTAGGATGAGACGGTCCCGACCGCCTGTGGTCAGCCAATGCTGATTCCAGGCCATGGCAACAACACGTCCAGAATGCCCCGAAAGTGTTGAAATGCATTGGAGAGAGTGAGTATCCCAGAGCTGCACGTTGTTCACGTTGGTTCCGATCGCAATCCAATGGGTGGTGCCCGGTTTGGTACACCAAGAGACAGAGGTGACGTAGTTTCCATTTCCTTGGACTGTAGTTAGATGCTGGATCTCACCAGATGTAGCATTCCAAAGGTAAACACAATGAGCAAGGGCCACCGCCAGAACATTGTCCTCGCTCCAGCTGATCAAGTTGAGGTAAAAGTCGTCCACAAGGTTTGGCGCATCCAAGATTCGAGTGGGCTGACTGGGAATCCTGCGATTGATTGCATCGTTGTGGCTTTTGCGGGAGTCATCGATCTCTGGAATGTCTTCAAAACGTTGAAGTACACGGAGCGTGTCCTGAGAGAATGGGTCCCGTGCTCGGGGAATTGCTTTGCTCTCCAAGGGGTTTTCCTTCTGACCAAAGGAGAAGATTCCCCTGGGAGCGGCATTCTCGTCAAGAGCATCGAGAGGCACATTGCACAATGAGCTAAGCATTCTTCGTTTGTACTCCTTTTGAACAGGGGTCTCAATGGGAGCGGTGGTTTTGGTCTCCTCTGGAGAGGTAGCATCGGAGCGGTTCCCAATGTTGGAGTCCTCTGTGAGGAGGGCACGGCGACACAAGTCAATGTTCATGTTCCGCCGAGAAGGGATAAATCGATCATCACTAGAAGAATTGGGAGTTCCATATCTCCTAGAAGACCTGACAAGCGATGGCGAAGGCGAAGAAAATCGAGACTCCCCACTGGAATTCAATTTCCGGTTGCTTGACGTTTTGGTGGGTGTTCCAAAGGGAGCTGGCGATGCAATCAACGAACTATTTCTCTTCCTGGAACACCGTGGAGGAGACTTCATAAGAGATGGTGAGGTCATACGGCGGTCCATGATGGTTGTTGCCAAGGACAACACTGGCAACCAGCAAACAGGTCCACTTGGAATGATGGCGAGGAAAATGTGGTGAGATTTCTTGGCGATTTTCCACGACTTTTTGCACATACAACCGACAGACACGCCCGGCGCGCTGCGAGCTCGCACGGAATGTCATCGGTGTCTGTATGTCAGCCGCTCCACTACCAGGTACGGATAGGACGACGGCTGGACTCTGAGAATGGGAAGCTGGCAGCGTCATCATCATCTCAGGACTTCATCACTACTTCTCACTTCAAGTGCCAACAAGAAAGTTGGTCCAATCCCCCCACAGCACGATCGCACAAAGCTCGCCACTGGGAGGAACAACAAGTCTACAGAGAACAGAAGTTTTCTGCGGCTGATTTGTCTTGATTGTGAAGGTGTGAGGGATAGATTCCCCTTGTTGCGTTGACGATTGCATAATCCTCTGTGATGCCAACAAAGTTCGTTGGATCCAGTTGTTCCAGTAGGCCGATTTCACTCTTCAAGTTCTTGTTTATACTCTTAATTTCCTCTTCCTTTGTTCTAGGAGAAGCCTTCCTTCCCTCTTTTCCTCATTCTGTCAAGAGCGTATCGCTGATGTCGATCAACATGGATTCCTCCACACCTTCAGCCTTGCAAAATCAACCTTCGGAATCACCATCAGCGCCTAATTGGAGGGTGATATCAGGCGATGATGACATCTCGCATCTATCAGAGAGGCCTCTTTGGTCCGAGAAACAATACCAGGAGTCTCTACTCTTGTACGATCAATTCATGCAATGTTCCGATACCTATGTCAGCCATGGCATCAAAAAAGCTTTGAATGCTTTAGATCATGCATATCGATTGTATGGCCCCGCCTCTGTCGTTTGTTCCTTCAATGGGGGCAAGGACGCTGTGGTCATTTTGCATCTCATTCGGGCGGCACATGCCCACTACTTCAAATCATCCAATCCAGACGGTTTGCCCATGACTCGGCCCCGCGTCATCTACTTTGATCATGTTGATGAGTTCCCTGAGGTGAAAGAGTTTTTGTACAAAAATGTGGAGCAATACGATTTGGACATGATTGCATTTACCACAGGCATCCAATTTGCGGAAGGGCTTCTGGTCTTGGTCAAATCCAACTTCTTGCATGGCAGTCAGATTCCTTTTCCCATGGCCTTTGTCCTTGGCACACGCGACTCCGATCCCAATGCAGCAGGTCAAGATGAGTTTGCACCTTCCAGCCACTGGATGCCGCCCTTTATGCGAGTTAATCCCATTTTGACGTGGAACTATGGTCATGTTTGGCATTTCCTCCGGCTATTCCATCTCCCCTACTGCAATCTCTACGATCAAGGTTACACAAGTCTCGGCACGACCAAAAACTCCAAACCATGTCCCGCCCTCAAAGTGTTGTGCGGGAAGAATGCTTCACATCTCCCCAAATACTGGCCCGCGTACATGCTAAGGGATTGGGAACAAGAGCGAGCGGGGCGCTTCAAACCTCAAGCCAAAGACAAAACGGAAACATCGGCATCGTCGAAGCCACCTGTTTCCAACAATACGTCGACGACCGCAAGCGTTGCGGATTGTTCCAGTGCATTGTCCATCGCTGGGCAGTTGGAATCTCGGTCAACCGTTGCGTCTGTAGCGGACTCATCCTCGAATGTGAACACCTCGGAGTCGATTGGAGGACTCGATGATAGCACAATCTTTTCTTTGGATGGGAATTGCGACGGCTTGTGCACCGGAGAGAAAACAGTGGGAATTTTGATCATCGGAGACGAAATTTTGAAGGGAATGACACTGGATCAAAACACCATTGCCGCTGCTCAAGCATTGCGCAAAGAATGCGTCAAGTTGCGGCGAGTCGTAGTGGTCTCGGACAATGAAGATGAGATTGTTAAGGACATTCGCAGACTGCAAGACGAAGTGGATGTGATTATCACATCTGGTGGAGTAGGTCCAACACACGATGATGTGACTATCAAAAGTGTTGCGCTCTCTCTCGATCGCGAACTTGTGTTCCACGATGAAATGGCCAAACTACTTCAAAGCAAAATGAACCAAGGAATTGATCTACCTCTCACACACGCCCAACGGAAAATGGCAACCCTGCCTTCCAATGCCAAGCTTCGCTATTTGTCCGAAGAGCTGGATGACTGGCCCGTCCTGCAATGTAGAAACATTTTTGTACTACCAGGAGTGCCTGAATTTTTCAACAAAACAATTCAAAATGTGGCATCATACCTATCGTCGCAACTGGAACGTGGGGCAGCATACAAAGTTGTTCTTGGGGTCGACGAGCCATCGATTGTAGATATTTTGAATGAAGTGGTCTCCGAACATCCGAACGTTTCGTTTGGAAGTTATCCTTTTGTGGGTCATCCAGACTTCAAAACCGTCTTGACATTGGAAGGGCTGATGATTCCGGACAACTCAGCGGTTCAACACGGTAATGACGGCGAGGATGACGGCAACCATGACAACAACGAACCGCAAAACCGAAGGAATCTCCTCCGCTTTAACAATTCAGGCATCTTTGAACCAAACATGACGGTGGTGCCCAAGGGAGTACGTGACGAGTATGTGATCTCAGCCCTGGATGATCTCCTCACGAAACTTCCATCGGATAGTATTCTTCGCGTTGAAAATGACGACTTGACGCCCTTTTCCTAAAATCTAGAGTTCCCTTATTATTTTACGTAGCATTATTCGGCATCGCATCGCTACTACTAGACTGGTCGTCGGTATGTATGATCTATATGTGTGCGTCTGTCAGGTACCCGAACAGAAAATGTAGTCGGACGGAAGTCGGACAGAGGATCGAAAATCTTCCACACTCTCTCGTAAAAAAGCGGGCAGCGCCTCTTCATTTTTTGTTTGCGGAAAGAGTTTCGTTTGTAAATTTGTTGTTGCCATTGTCATGGACCATCAAACTGAGGCCGTTGAAGAAGTAGAAGAGACAACGCTCCGCGGTGGGAGAAGTCGCACCGCGTCTTTCTCTTCTCCACCCACAAACAAGCAGCGGACCGCAACTCCAGGGGAATCGGAGTTGCAGCGATTGATTGAACAAGCAGAGTATGAAACGCAAGATCCTTACAGGGGATTGTTCCGCAAGACTCAGTCACTGGAAGCAGCAGCATCTGTTTCCACGCCATGGGATACTTGCAGATGGGGGAGTTTTCCACCAGAGCCTCTACGACAGTTGGACGAGTTGAAGGACCCTCAACTGTTGGTGCGGCATGCTGTTAGTTGTTCCTGTCCGTCATTGCATAGTTGGTGTGCTAAATCTCTCTCTCAAAATACAAAAGCCGCTTCGACATCAAATGCTGCTGCCAAAAAGCGAAGAAAAAATTCCAAAGCGACTGAACCAGACACTGACGATTCCACGCCTCGTGCATATTTTGTCGTACCAGGTCGACCGGACGATGAATTCTACTGTTGTCCATGTGACTTCAACCCATTTTGCTTAGGGACTTTGGGTGGAGTTGTGAATGAGGTTTTGCAGGAGCGCTGTCAATCGCTTGATGCTCGCTTGCAAGAGTCTTTGGGTGAGAATACCAATACAAGTCTTCCCAAACTAGATTCTGAAGAACCTTCCGTCGCTACAAGGGTTGATCAGAAGGATGTAACTGCCATTGACATCGTTACAAGCGAACCAAAGCCTAAGAAAGGCATGGATATTGATCAAACCTTTGCATTTTTAGACGGGGACACCATCAAAAGCACAGATGCGACAACAACATCAGGTCAAAGTTCTCGACTTTCATTTCTGGACCCCCTCCAACCGAGCACCATCGCCCAGGACAACCCTGCAAATGAGGACATGCATTCGCTGCTGACTCCATCTGAATTTTTTACTTCCCCTTCCATACGATTTACCGATATCAATTTCTCCGCAGAGACAATAGAGGCTCACACGAAGCTTCGTCAACCGGTCGAGGTAGAAATTCCAGTCATTCGAGCTCATATTTACCACGCACTTAAAATCCAACACTCTGCTTCTGAGAGAGAAGACGGTTTAACCACCGACAAATATTTGCAAATTCTACAAGAGTGGCATAAACATCTACTCTATGGAAATTTGAAAGGTGAACTACAAGTTTCTGTTGGCAACATTGCCTTGGCCCTGCCTGCTGGTATTCAGAACTTGGGTGCAACATGCTATCTCAATACTCAACTACAATGCTTAGCACAAAATCCAACATTTTTGAACGGCATCTTTTCATGGAGAAAGGTGGAGCCTACCCACAACATGAACTCAGTAATGACAACTTTGCAACTCCTCTTGGCCCAAATGCTCATCGGCGGGGAAGGAAGATTGACAACGCTCGCTTTTTCCAATGCCCTGGGATTGGAACATTTTGAACAGCAGGACCCGAACGAATTTGCCCGCCTTTTGTTCGATAGAATGGAGGAATCATTTCAACAATGCGACAACAACGGGGACCTCGCGACGCTCCTTCAAAGCATTTTTCAAGGGGAAACGACTTACGAGACAGTTTGCAAGCGTTGTAAGTCCAAATCTAAGCGAAATGAAGGGTTCATGGACGTCAACTTGCCAATCGTCAAGCGCCCACCTGGGACAAAGTTGGGCACCATAGTTGAGTATTTCACAGGGAGCGGTAAAGACAAAAATGTGGATACGGATGTCCAGTTCTGTTTGGATCAATATACCCACCCTGAGACTTTGGATGGGGAGAATCAATATTTCTGTGATCATTGCAACTCCAAGCAAGATGCCGAGCGGACCATGTCCTTTTCCAAGCTACCTCCAGTCCTGAACGTTCAATTGTCAAGATACGTCTTTGATCGAGTCAAACTCATGAAGAAAAAGGTCTCTGAAAAGGTACTCCTGCCTTTTACTTTGGACGTGAAACAATGTGATGGCAAGCCCAAACGATATTTGCTGTGTGCCGTCATGAGACATCATGGGTCTTCTGCTTACAGTGGTCACTACACTGCCGAAGCCATGGATTGGCTGAGTGGTGCGTGGTATGAATTCAACGACGAAAGCGTAAAACTACTACCATGTGGCCCTTCCTGCAGTTTTCTACCGGAAAGGGAGATCCCAAAGAATACGATGGGAAGTCAAGATGCTTACAATATGTATTACGTCCACGACGAATACCTGTCATCCACAGCAGCAGCAACCATTTGTCGGAGGGCATCGTTATGGCAGGGTTATTCCGGAGTTTTGGACGAAGTCAGCAAGGAGCGTCAATTATCGTATGACAATTTAACCCGGTATGTGTTGCCTTTTTGGAATGTTAGATTGTAGTTGCACCATGTCTTGTCTCACATTTGCACAGACGTTGTGAAGAAGATCGACAAATATCGGATAGGATGCAACGCCGAAAGTTGGCCCTGCGGAAGATAATTTTTCAGGATGCTAGCACTCTGGTTTCCGCACAAGATCTCCCACAACAAAGATCTGGAGGCTATCAAGATTTTGGATGTTGGATGGATATGTCATTTCTAAAGGGATACCTGCGATGTCAACCAGAAATTTCGGTGGAAGGCCAGCTCAAATTGAATGGTCCAATCATCAACATACCAGAACTGCTGTGCACCCATGGGCGATTGTCCCCTTCTGGTGCCATAGAAGGGAAAGTACTACCTACAGAACTTTATGAATCACTTCTGTCTCTGATTGAGGGAGAACGTTCGTTTTTGGGAAACACTTTTGAAAGTGCAGATCTAGATGAAAACAACCTTCAAGTGGAGGGTCAGCGCATTACACCAGACAAAAATCTGGTCTGCACAGATTGTGGACTTGCTTACCAACTTGAAATCAGCCAAAAGCTGTCCATAGTGAAAGCAGCCAAAGATCTTTATG